>JASSUY010039573.1:0-18849 GCA_032466535.1 Forpus xanthops | reverse complement strand
CCGCGGGGCCCGGCTCTGAGGGCGGCGAGCATCGCCCCGCCGGCGCTGACAGCCGGGACGCGGCGGTATCGCCGCAGGGACAGCCCCGTCCGTCCTCCGCGCCGCGGGGCTGTCCCTGAAGGGGACACCGCTCTGCCCCGGGAGCCGCCGTCACCCTGATGGGGGCCGCGGTTACCTCAGGGAGCCCGCTGAGGCCCGGCCGCGCTGCCGGGAGCCCCCGGGCCGCTCCGCTACCGCGGGCGTTCGCAGCTCTCCCTCGCTGCCCTCCGGTGTCCCGGGGACGGACGGCGGTGTCTGGGGCTGCCCGGGAAGCACTCCGCGCTCCGCAGCCGCCCGCCGTTGCCTGCGGGCAGCGGGTGACTGCCATCTTAAACCCGCACCTCGGCCTGCGCGGAGCGCGCTGAGCACCCGGCGGGGACACGGGGTCCTGCGGTGGAACAGCACAGAGGTGGCCCGAGGGGTTGTGCCCAATGCGTAGAGACCGCTTAATGTGCTCCGGAGCAGCGCGGCGCCGCTCCCGTCGGTCCGCTGGCTTTATGGCTCCCAGCTGTAATCGGTAGTAATTAATTATCCGAACCGACCTTACCGCACATGGCAGCAGCGCGCCTCTGTCCTGAGAGGGCTTTAAGCACCGTCCCGCTGACGCCTGACAAACCGCTTTACTCCGTTGGTGCTTGGGGGTTACCGGAGCTAACGGCGGTTTTAAGTTGAACCGCAGAGGAGGTTGGTGACCAACACCTCCGTCGTCTGCTTAGGTTTTCTCCATCTGTGCAGTAGGGTGTTGTTGGAAGAGCGGGATGAGCACGGTTGTAACCACGCGAAATTCTCTATGTAGTGATATTAGTAACGCTTAGATCAGAACGGCATGAAATCTGGCAGCAGTCTGCCCTAATGGTGCGTAAACTTTTTATTCTAAGGCTCTTCTACGAACTCCTTGGCCTTTATTTGCGTTTTCCTCTCTGCGGACTTGTGAGGGTACTTCTGATGTAACGTGTTTTGTGTAAATACCCCACAGCTCTCTCTGATACCCCAGTTAAGATGTTGATATCCGGGACCGGGCTGCGAGCCTTTTGGGGAGCAGTTACAAGAGCTGCTTTCAGTCACAAAGACAGCCGCTCTAGCCCGTTAGACTGCTGGAGGAATTCGGGTGTGCCGGCGCTGTGCAATGTGCCTTGGGTTTTGGAGCAAACTGTGGGGCTGAGGCGGTTCTTGGATCACCAGCATCCCGGAGGCACGCTGTGGGGAATGGCTTTGGGAGCCGTGGTTCTAAGCCTGCCGTATCTCTGTGAGATGAATGCTACCGGCTGGCTTTAACACTCACCATAGAGTAGGGGGTAGGCCGCTGCTAAGTGCTGAGCACTGAGGAGGGGTGCTGGAAGGGGTGGATCAAGTAGTGGGGTAGTATAAAATACATGCAGTAGTTAAACCAGCATAGAGAACCACTGACACAGGCCTTTGGGGCACGTTCACCTTATAAAGCATAAGGAGGTGGTCGTTTAAATATGTGTAGCTTTGATAACTGATACAGTTTGGAGACGCTGAGAAGGCATTGCTTTTGACAGCTGTCTATAATAAGAGAGAGTTTGAGTTCAGTTCTGTTTTCTATGGTTAGATGTTTCATAATATGTTTGCAGCAGAACGAGTAACAGAGGATGGACTGAGCAATCTTGTCGATACAAGACGTGCTCAGGTTAGACTTCTTCACCTTCAGTTTCTTATGTTTGTGGGCATCTCATTTGAATACCACTGCTAATAGCATTCTTTTTAGAACGTTACTTTGGTAAGGAGGATTTATGCAACAAGCAAACAAAAAACACAAGGTAAAATACCAAAGCTTTGCTTTAAGCTTTTAATTCTCTGTGTGATAAGTTAAATTGGGTAGCTGTTTCTGCTTGAAGACGTGCCTGTTCAAACACATTTTCCAGATGCAAAACAAGCATGGGAAAAAAAACCCAAACCCAACCACCAAAGTACTGAATAAATACATTACAAAAGAACCACCTCCTGAAGGGTGGATTCTGAGGATTCCTTTGGTGGAGTAGCATGAATTCACTGTGAAGACTGGGAGTTTAAACGCAGAAGGTTGATCTGTGCTACATGCCAGTCACACTTAGGGTTAACATTCCACATGAGTATCTCCACGGGGTTTATGTATCTGCAGGCAGAAGCTCTGATTTCAGTGCGGTTGAAGGAATTTAAGCGAGTTGTGGCTATTGAGGACACGTCAAATACAACATGCCTACTGTTACTCTCATTCACAGCACAAGTATGTGTTACTCCTGCCGTAAAAAATAAAAGATGTTGACCTAGTTTGCATGAAGATTCTGCTTTATCTTCCTTTACTCTGTAGGCTTATTGATTGTGCTGATAAATTGGGTCTGGATTTCCTCTGAAGTTGAGCTTTCTTCAGTCAGCTGGAGGCTCTTTCTCTGGGTGCTTGTGGTTCTGAACTGGACAGAGAAGTACCACGCTGGTGTCTTCCTGGATGTGAGCTGCTTTTGACCTGTTTGACACTGATCTTCAGTTAATCTTATTTTCCCAATACTTCTGTTTATCTACACTTAAGTCCTCACTCTTGATTGCTTCTTGAGTGTCTTGTTGTTCCTGTGGCACTTTCTCATTGTCATAATAGGCTTTGTTTATTAATCCACTTCTTCTCCCTCCAACCTTATCTCTGCAATTCACCAGACATATGAATTCAAGTACCAGATTTTCCCTACATCATTGAGGTGTTCAGCCTCTCTCTCCTTGGCATCACCTAGAAGTCTGTCTCTAGTTCACACTTGCCAAGCTCGAGAGAGCTCTTAGGAGTGTCTGCTTTCAGATGGTTCTTATTAATGTGTTAGCAGTGGCTGTGGGCCATGCTGCTATTCTGTCCATCAGACCTGTAATCCAAGTATCTTTATGACTCTGACCTCTTTTAGATCTTCATATCCAAATGACATATAAATTCTTCTGAGTTTTCTTATCTGCACAGAATGTCTTTCATACAGGCCTTTTGTTCTCCTTGCCCACTGTTTTCCTCGTTTCTGTCATCTAACTTGTTATTTCAGTTTAACATCTGTTACACAAACCCCATCATATCTGCATCGTAGAGATTGCTGCTGCAAACAGAGTCTTCGAGGTTAAGTCAAATTTTATCTGTCCCTTTGCTATTCCCCCTTTCTTTTGTTAATTAAATAGAAAGATCTTCTCTTTATTTCAAATCTTCCCTGGCATACCCCGCTGTGAATAATAACTTTGTGGGATGAAATAAGCGCCTTGTTTTTCAGTCTGCAGTTAGTCTCTGGTGCTGTTTCTCTACTGCCTGTTTACTGAAGCTTCAAACAAGCAACTTGAGGGGCTTTGCGCGCATGCTTTCCCTGGTGCTTGGAAGGTGCTGCACAATTCATGAAGTCACTTAACTGTTGGTTTTAAATAGATTTAATTTCTCTATAGTCTTAAAAGAATTATAATGTTACCTGGCATTTGCAGAGCTGAGAGTACTCCATGTGTGCATGGAATGTGCAAAAGATTGAAAAGGAGAGGGAGAGTAATGTGCTGTTTCATTCCACTAATGGGTGTTAATGCTCTTCAAATGTTGCCTAAAAAACCCTCACTTTTTAGTGTTTTTTAGTTATTTTTAGTATATTGTAGTTTTTATCAGTGTTTAGTAACTTGTCTCTCAGATGCTGTGTCTCTGATTTGATGTTCCATGTCTTTGCTGTGTTTTCAGAGTACTTCTTCACTGCAGCGTAGGTGAGGTGACAGATTAGGGGGATGTGGAGTGGAAGCACTAACTGATAAATAAAAGGATTAAGATGTTAAACTAATACTTGAAATTACAGCGGGTACCAACATCTTGAATGCTTGTAAAAGTACTTTTGGTTTGTGTCTGTAACAGTTCAGGTTTTGTAACAAGTGAGAAACTTATGAAACTCTGCCCACAGTGTTTAAGTCGGAGCTATCCAGAGGAGATTCAGTTTGTGTCCTTGTTCTTTGCTAGTCACTGAGTTTCCCTTTTGAGCATAGAGCAATATAATATTTGCACATAGGCTGGAGGTTTTCACCCAGTTAAGGATGCGAACAAAATCCAGCTTAGATCCAGGTTGGTTTCTGCTGTACAGGCAGGTTTCTGCGTCTCACAGAGAATTAGCTGCCTTTCATCACGAGTCTGGTGTTGGGGCTTTTTTTTTCTTGTCAGAACCCTGGAAACTGAGCTGTTCTTTCATTTCTGAAGCATGAGGCCTTCTGAGGGCGACCAGGCTGTTCTCTGAAGCCTGCCATGGAGGAGCTGTAGCAGTCGCTGTCCTTGCTGGGATGGAATTAGGGTTTGACGCTGTGAACTGAGAAAAGATTCCTCCTCTCATTCTCACAGGCAACCTTCATGTCTTTCCTAAACTGTTATCCCTGGCTTATGAATTTACAGAGAAAGATATTTCATGTTACTTGGAAAATAATCTAGAAGCTGATAGCTCCTTGAAGGTGATTTTCATAACTGTAAATGTGTTCAGCATGTTCAAAAGTCACAGTACATATGGTATGGCCCTCTGGAATTTGCAGATCTCCCGATGAACAGTGTGGCTTCAAGGAAGCTCTTGAATGAACACAGCATTCTTCACAAGGCCTGAACTGTTAGGGAATTACTTCCTTGGCTCTCTCATGATGTGATCTGTGACAATGTGCAAAGCTACAAAACTCTGTTAAGGGCAGTTTTAGTGAAGTTGTTCTTGAAGTGTCTTAATTTCCTGAACGGAATTAAGACTTGGTTCCTGTTTCCTTCTCTCAGTGTGGACTTTTGTCACTAGCTAATTCTCTTACTAGGAGCATGTTCCGGAAAGGGATTGGGCATCTGCTACTCCCATTATTTGAAAAGTACTGGAAATCTTAAAGCAGCAATATATTTTCAATGAGACATATTACTGTCCTTCATGTTGTTCTTTATCAAGAGGGTTTTTCTAAAGAGTTGACCAAAAGCTGCGTACTGCTGCCTTTGAAAGTTAGGACAGAGTTGGTTAGTACTAAATCATGAGTTAGCCTTTGCTTTGGCATAGCTGCACCATCTGATCGTATGTCTGATCTGATCAGACATATCAGAATCATTTTTACAACCAAATTTTCACTCTGATAGAGGAATCTGTGTGAAAGGGTTGGTAATCGACAGCCTGGTGAGAAATAAAGTGCTCCTATTTTAGGATCCACAAACCCAAAACACAGGAAAGAAACCGGTCATCAAGGTTGCAAGGATCAAAGGGGAACGGTGTTGAAGGCTTCTTTAGTGAGTGCTCTCTTCCAAATCTTTGCTTTGGTTTGGAGCATCAAGCATTGTATAAAGAAATGTTTAATGAAGACAGACTTGGTAAAATACAAATGTAAGATCTTGTTTCCTAAAACTTCTTGCCCTCATGTACTGTCTTTAAATGAAAGAGGTAACTGATTTTATAATTTGGGTTGCAACACTGTTCTTGAGCAAAAGGTGATTCTGGCGGGGAGGGAGATGCATGTTTTAATCTTCAAGTGCTATTCTTAGTTATTTTAAGTACGTCTCTTCTGGGCAAACAAGACTGGATTTATTTTTTATTGAAAATAGAGGTTTTAAATTTTAAAAATACTTTCAAAATACTTTCTGTTATGCTTCAAAACCTTTTGATTAGTTTTCAAGTCTTTGACATTATTTAGGCTGAGCGAGGGAGGAGAGGGAGGTTTATTATTTATAGTGCTAAGTCAAGGAAATTGCTTCCCAAACATATGCTTGTTGTTATGTCCTTATACATGTGTTTGAGATTTGGTAGCTGCCACTACCTTATTATTTTTCAGCTCATATTGTAAAGTCAGTTCCAGTAAGCAATTCTTATGTCAGATCGGCGTGCTGGTTTTGCAGGGGAAAAAGCCAGCCAACCCCTTAACACTGTCCTGGGTTCAGCAGTCGCAGTCCTTTCTTCCTTCTTAGTAGCTGGTGCAGCGCTAGTGTTATGAGTGTTGTTCCCAGGCTGAAAGTCAAAACCACAGAAATGGGGGTACTTTTCATGTATGGCAATTACGTGTTGTAAGGGAAGAGAAACAGGGAAAAGCTCTGAGGTGTGATTGTGATTATACTAGTTTTCTGTTTGTGTTGTTACAGATACACACACACCGTGTTTGACTGTATGTACATAAGTAAGAATATGTTTTAATGGCTTATAAGCTTTGGATGATTCTGCTTTGGCTTAGGAAAGTATGGAGTGCAAGACCACTGAATACTATGGATCTAAAGCAGCCTTACACTCATGTAGGCAGTCAGGCCAGCTGTCATCTTCAGATGAGTTGCATCTTTGGATATTGTCTCAAGTAGCTATTACTGGCATGGAAGGCTGGCATGTGGGAGGGAAAATTGCCTGTAGCGTATAGCACATAACCCTTCTGCAACCAAATAAGCAGTGATCACCAGCTTCAGTCAAATACTTGAGAATTTGGTCTTCTGGTTTGTTTTGGAAGAGTAGTTGGTGGGAAAGTTAATTCCAGTGTTCCTTGTTTTCAGCAAATACTTAGTTTTAACAAATCATGTGGTAGTATAACATGAAAACAGCAGCAGAAACCTGCATGTTTTGATTCTTTCTGCTGTTGTGCTCTGTTCATGGCTACTTCCTTCTGTAAAATCTGGTGGCGGGGGTGTGTGTGTGCTAAGAACAAGTGGCATGCTACCTAGGATGTTGTGGTAAGGACTCAGTGAGTTTACTCTTTGAAACTTTGGCTCTGAATTTTCCAGGATCCAGAGAGGAATGGAGACTCCATTGGATGTTTTGTCGAGAGCAGCATCTCTAGTACATGCGGATGATGAGAAACGTAAGTCTGAAATTTAGTTCTCTGCTTTGTTGAATCCAGATGCTTTATGTTTATACTGTATATCAGCCTAGATGTTGTTTTCATCCATCTGAATCTAAAACATGTAGAAAAATGTCTTCAGAAGCCCTTCAAAGGTTGTCTTCCTCGGGTGCAAAACCAGACATGGCAATTAAATTGGTTAGCACACAAGAGAGAATCATTCCTGTGTTTGGAGAATGTACTTAATGACTCGTATAAAGGTGCTCTCTTTTCCCAGTCGCATTTGCTTTGGTAGTGAGCAAAAGGTTATAATGGAACTGGTGTTGAACGGTAGATGGTTTGAGAACTCGTGCTCCTTAATAGTGTCTAGTAGACCCGTTCTTGTTTAAGAACACATAACTGGGTGGGCATGAGTGTGTTGCAAAGATTCCTTTAAACTCGTAAAAACTGAGAGGTGGACTGTTATCAGTAATGAGCACTTCATTTTCCTTTCACAGCCAGCAAAAGATGAGTACAGGATTTTAATATAGCAAATTATGTCAGCTCCAGCTCCAGAGGCTCGTGATGCCAATCACTGCTTTTAACATGCACAATAAATGTTTAAGATGGGTTAACTGATGTTAGAATAGTGTTTTCAAGTCTGACAAGTTGCAGTACTACTTTGTAGATCAGATTGTTCCCTGCATGTTTAGTAATGAATGTCTTTGGTCATTTTTTGTCCATATAGTATAAGCACTCAAGAAGTGTATGTATCTTGGATATCAACATGTATAGATGCTAACTAGAAAAAGGCTAGTTTAGGTTTCAGACTGCTTTTGTGTGTAGCTTCTATGTATAAAATCACTTTTTATGATGAGTTCAGCTTTTCTTTTGGTCTTTGTTCCTTTATTCTGTATGTAGTTTTTGAAAAGCAGTCCCTTCAAATGTTGAGTAGAAACTGATTTACTGCTGTTGCTATTGAACCTTCTACAATAACTGCCAAATAAAGGCACATGGTGTGTTTGGGCAAGTCCCAGAACTTGTGTGTATGTTCAAATAACCAAGATAGCGGTAGCACACTCTTCCAGAGGTCTGTAAAATGAAGGTTTCATTTCATGGCTCTTTGCTTTATAATGGGTATTGGGTTTGGTATTCTTTCACATTCACCTCACTATGGGGTGCGTGCCACAGTTTTACAGATCCCACTCTAATAGGATGACTTGGTTGTCTGCTAGTTATTTACTGTTACTAGTGAAATGAACAACAGGCGAAGTCCTTGAGGAACTTCTCTGGCCTGGAGGGTTTCTCTTATCAGCTAACATGTATTTGTAGAAGAGGTGAAAGTTGAACTTACTTTCTTTTCAATTAATTTTCTTAATGCATTTTGAATATGTATTCTCCATTTTCTTAGCTTAGATGCATTCTTTCTGGTTAACTTGCCTAAAGACTCTAGTTTGACTTGCACAGGGTAGGAATGTTGGGCTGGATTTAGAGAATCCAGAGGAAGTCTGAGTCAGTGCAACTTGCATGTGAGGAAGCTGATCTGTATCTGTTTCTAATTTATGTTCCTTTAGTCTTACCACTTAAACTTAATTAGGTTTATGCCACTCTGCAGCTTCTAACTGATGCTGTCTCCAAGTTTGTCTTTTTGTTGTGCATATTGTGCACCAAGAATGCTGGAGTACAAAAAGCTGCTAGAAGGAAGAAATGAGACTGGTCACTGAACTTGCACTTCTGTGTGAGCTTTTGGGGAGACAGCACCAGCCAGACCTCGCTCTGTGTTACAAAGTGGTTACCAACAGTTTGAAGTTACTCTTGAATTTAGCAATTACCCTTGAGCTTTCCAGTAAAGTGCCTGGCTTGCTGCTTCTGGAATTCTGTGGTCCTCTCTGTATTTCTGTGTCCCCCCTGATGCGAGAGGGTAAAGATATTTCCTAGTGGAGTTCATTGCTTACTTACTGTCCAAGCTTGATCTTGTGTTTCAGTGGAATGGAAGCATATAGTAGTGTAATTATTAGCCAGCCATCTTAAGGGCTTGTCACTAATTGCTTACTTGTCAAGTAAGGGGAAAGGATTGAAGAAGTCTGTGCTGTTTAGGAGCAGCTGTTCAGTGCCAGACTAGGTAATGTGCAACTGTTTTATCTGTAAGCAAAACCACAGTATAAGCTGGTAGTGTTTAAGTGCAGACAAAGAATTATTGAAAGTACAGTTTTACTTCCCATAATTGTGTTGAACAGCAAATGTTTAAACATGAAGGAGAATTATAGTTTTATATTTCTCTCACATGAAAATAAGGGGTTTAGGAACTGGTCTTCCAGTTATAAAGTGTTTTAAAAGCATAATCCTGCTATTGAGAAAAGAGTGAAGGAAAATGCTTAACAAGGAGTTGCACTTGCAGAAGTTGAAAGCACTGTGTATGCAGCGTGTGCTGATTTTATAGTAACACTTTACCTACACTACCCTCCAATATGCAACTCCAGTTTAAGAATATGGGAACAAATGAGAGAAACATGTTTCTCACTCTCTCGGGGTAATATAGTGAAAAGTCTGCTTTTGGCAAATGGAAGAAAATGTACTTCCACAAGGAAATGAAAGGTTTGGAAACAGCTAATAAATGGCACAATAAAGTCTTAGGTAATAGTTTTGCATTTGAATGCATTGTGCCAAAGCCATACCTCTTGGGTCTTGATTTATGTTTTGAAAAACCGATACAGGACTTAAAAAGGTGATCTTTGATCAAGCCATGCTTCTTACACATGGACCATCAGTTGCATGCATCATCCTTGTGGGAATGGAAGCCTGCAATTGCTATTGCACACTTTTTTGCCTGTGAACACTGTTATTATTTGGCAGTAGCTTCTTTTATGTGGTTTAGTTTAATCCACTTCAAATAATTAAGCTAGACCATACAGCTGATATTTCTAGTACAGAAGAATTATTGTGCTTTAAAACCCATGTCCTAATTCCCTTTGTAATAAAATCCTCATGTAGACAAGCCCTACAAATCAGTTTTTACTGTTCTTCATTCATATCAGTCAGTTCAGTGAGGGAATGACTCTGTCCTGGCTACCATCTCATAATTAATAAGTATGCAATGATGTGATGTTTTGGATAGCTGATCCTAAAAGCGTGTCACTTTAAGGCCGTGTTAAGAACAACTGATTAGTTTTTAATGCTTCTGGAGAGGATAATGACTCTGTAACCTGATTGTCTTTAAATACAAAACAATATTTATAGTAGCCTTAGACTTGGGTGTTGCTGTTTCTGTTAAAGATACCAATGATGAAGTATTTCTAGCATCATCTGGACTTTTCACCTGCACTACTGTTTGTTTTGTAAATTTATAGCAAATTATGGGCAGTGAGTTCAAGGTAGGTTTTAATATCAGTGTTTGCAGAAGTTTAAAGAGCTTCCATCCTACTGTGTGAGTGCTTAAATCAGCTCTGAAACCATTTAAGATACTGAAGACATTTTGACAGGCTGAAAGTTGAGGAATTGCACAGAACTTGCTGTGTGAATGCAGTCAGTACAAAGCCTCAACAATCAGCTTTGTTTGAGGTGTTGGGGGTTTCTTGGGACTGTGTTTGTCATTGTTGGGGCCCCTCTCTCAGCTTCTGCTTCAGAAGTGAAAGAGCAGTATCATGGCACAGCCCTTGTTCATTTTCTACTCCCAAGTTCACCCTATCCCAGGTACAACCTGGAGGAATAACATGTTTGCAGTAACACTATTTTGATTGAGTGCTGTTCTTCAGTGCTTTCAAAGTCTGGGGATTCTTTATCAGGGGCTGTCGACTCTTGGATGTCTCTTCCCAACCAGCCCAGTGCAGCTTTTCATTTAGAGCTTGGCTCTTCTTCAGGAGACTTTCCCCTTACTGTGTTGAGTGGAGGGTAAGGAGTACTTTGTCATTATTTCCCCACATGGAAATAAGTGGACTTGCCACATGGATGTTTGTTTCTTCTTCTACAGCAAATCAAAGTACTGATTGGGGTGTTTTTCTACCAGGTTAGTGATTGGATGGTAATGTCTGTTGGTTCAGAAAAGACCCAGGTATTTGATACAGACAAATACTTAGGCCTTGAAAATGAGGAGTACGGTTTGAGTCTGCTGCTCTGCAACTCAGTTTCATAAACTGAATTCTTTAATTGCAGAAATCAGTGTGCCATTAAGTAATTGAATGGCTTCTATGAATTAGCATCTGTGCTTGTGGTCAGAGCTTATCCCTGTGTCTAGCAAACAAAAAACTTCAATTTTCTGGAGGAAAAAAGTAATTTCGAATCAGCAGTATCAGCAAAAATCTACATTTGTAATCCCTCAACAGCTATGGGAAGTGTTGAAAGTAGATTTGTCAGTCATTTCCATAGTTTTTGATCAGTGGGAGGGAAGAGGGGGTGTCCTGTTAGTTTTGGAGTGGAATATCTGGCATAAATAGTTATGTATTTTTTCTTGAAAGGGGGAAAAGTCTGGAAGTGTGATGTTTCGGTTTAGTAATAATGTGGTAGAAAAACATATGTGGTTCAATCACCGAGATGCAGCCTGAAGCATCTGGTGTTGCTGTATGAATACCAAGAGCTTTAAATAATAAAACTGGGAGTAATAACATGCCTCGTGTTCTACTTTTCAATGTATCAGCCACACAGATTGGAAAATATGACCATCTGCTCGGGTTAAAATATCAGTTAATCTGGTTTTTAGTAAAATACCTGAAAGGTTGAATTCCTGACCCTCTGCTTTTTGTCTGTCAAGAATCTTTAGCTTTTTGTATTGCTTAGTATTTCACAGAGAAGCTTCCTGTAAATGATATCAGGGCCATCCCCCCATTTTCAGGGTTTTCTTGAATCTCAGCATATTGAATAGGATAACTGGTCGGTTTGGTTGGCTTCTTTCTTAATAAATAAATTATTCTTATCTTCGGAAAGCTTTGCCCTTTTTTTCTCAAAGCTTACTGTGGCAAAGAAATAAAGAATGAGTAGAGATATGTTTTCAGCTTGTTAAATAGGCTGGAAAATGGGGCAATTGTCCGCTTGGCGCCTAGATGTATTTTAGTGGCAGTAGAGCACCATTAACATGAGCAGTGGAGGGATGCTAATGCCTTCAGGAACAAAAGCCTCTAAACATTTTAACCTCCCAAATCTGCAAGAGCTTCAGCTGCCTACAGTTTGTAAACATGTTGTAGCATCCTTCAGCATACCAGATGTTTCTACCCAAGCTGTCTAGCTTAGGAAACGGGCTACTCAGAGCTCCTGAGCAATGTCAGCCACACAATGTGGCTTTTCTTTCGGAATCCTTCTTAGCTAATTGGTGCTAAAATGTTTGCAGTGATTGGTGGCATTACCTCCAAGGAAATGATGCTCACAGGACCGCTCTATAAATGCTGTTTGGCAAATGGAGGACAAAGAGTCTTCTTCCCAGAATGGAATTTGTCATCGGATACCAACCATTGCTCTGAAGGTTGCAGCTGACCAAATACCATACTGTTAGGCGGGAGAGCGCACACACTACCACATGGAACTTCACAATGCACATGCTTCTCAATGGTTGGAGTCTCCAAAACACTATGCTTGGTGTTTGTTGCTCAACTTGCCTACTTTGCAATAATAGATATTCGTTACGTCCTGAATTTTGAAACAATGCAGGGAAATTACTCAGTCGTGCGGCTTTGTCTGTAAAGTTTTCTGCTAGTGACTGAAACTCCATAAATGAACTGGTTTTTACAGGCAGGCAGGATATACTGCGTGTGAAAACCTGGCCATTCTTCATGTGGTTAATCTTCTTTGGCTTTTTTCATTATAAAAGAATAGCTCATTAATTAGGAATACTGCAGGGTGCTTTCCCAGGGTGTTCTTTCCATGTCTTTAGGAGCACAGGGAATCGGGACAAGCTTGGCAATGTCAGTGTCGTGCATGAAAAACTAGTGCTTGTATGGGGGAGGATTAGTAATAGGAAAGGAGTTAAATCCAAAGTCTTGCTGACTGTTTTGATGTACTTACTAGTGCTTATTTGCTTTTCCTTCTACAGTTGTTATTGTAGGTACTTATTTCAACACTTTATCCATGTGCTTTTCAACTTCCTCCTTGCCTCTCTAGCACAGTATGTTAAAACAGTGTTAATGTGGTCAAGTCAATCGTTTCAGCAGCAGTGTAGTGTTAAAATCAAGGTGGCCCTGAACAGTCTTTACTCCTTTTTCAGATACACAGTCTTTAGTGAAATGATCATGGAATATTTGCAGGTCTGTTAATAGAAATAGGCAAGTTCTCAGTTAATAAGCATATGTTTGGTATTTCCCTTTGCTGAGAAACCCAGACTGTTCTTTTGGCATGCTATTCAAATTGGGACCTGGAGGAGGAGGGATCTGAACACGAGTTTTTGAGTCCAAGACGAGTGTCCTAGCTAATGATGTATAAAATAAAAGGAGGATGCAGTCAATTATCGCACTCTGTTTTACTAACTCATGCCTGTTGCTCTGCTTAAGAAAAAAACAAAAGGCAAGGAAGAAAAGCAGCACTACTCTGTTTCAGGCTGAAGAGACCATATTTCTCCCCCAGGAAGCAAACATCAAAGTTACTTGCTTTTGATCCCTCCCCCTTGCTGCTGAACCAGAACTCAGTTTCTTGTGTTAGCATAATTCTGGCTGCAGATCTGCTGTGCAGATATAAACAATGTCACTACAGAAACTTCTGTCATCCATAAGCTTAAAAGGAGAAATGCTTCTTATTTAGCAAATAGAACAGCGACGAGTGATTTATTACTCTCCTCTGACTTTTCCCCCTTGTGTTCTGATTTTAAACTTAATGACATATTCATTAAAAAGTCCCCAAAACACTACATAGCATTGCAAGAGTATTTCTGTCCATCCACTGCACCATATTACATGAGGTTATAATACTTTCAAAACACTGGAATTAAGTTTGCTTTAGATATATATTTGTTGCTTTGTAAAAGAGAGAAATTATAAACAGTAGTTGGGCAGAAATAGCCTTTTGTGTTCTTTTAAACAGAATAATTTTAGTACATGCGCTAGGCTTACTTTAACTGTAAACTGCTTTTATTTGCTGGGTCGTGCCCATGCTGTCTGTTTGGTTCATGTGAAAACATCTGTGTGTTACGGTTGCAACTCCCTTGCTATAGCTGTCTGGCCTTTAGTGACTTTCTTTAGGGCCAGCTCCATCTGTCCCTCTTTCCACTTTTTGCCTCTTTATCTTGCTTGGCTGTTTTAATAGATCATATTTTCCAGCGCTACTGGTAAGATTTCAAAGTTGCCTTTTTCTAAAGACCTTGTCTTTTAATTAACCATCATTTAATGAAAAGATGTGGCAGATACGGAAGGTTCACAAGGAGTGTATGCTAATCCCTGCTTTGTAATGATTTCTTGGATTCCTCTTTTCTCAGATTAGTTATGTGTCGGTCTTGAGAAGGTAGTTTAAAATGTATTCTGGGGTTATGTTACTGAGAGTAGTATTTTGGCTTGAGGTGTGCTTTATTTCACTTGCTTAAGCCAATGCTTAAATGCAAACATATGAAGGAAAACAGCCGTATTCATAAAAAAGGACAAGATTAAATAGAGCAAGAAGGATTTGTTGTTGATTGTAACCCGCAAACAGCTTTTCGAGGGTTCCTATTTGTCTGTGTACAAGTGTGACAGTGAAATATGCCTGTGTGTTCAGCCTGAGATGGTGAAAACAGTAATGAGCACACTCGGGGACAACTCCAGCTGTTTCTGAATGAGAACTGCTGCAAATCCAGACAAACGAATGCATATTGATCAATGGTTTCTAACATTGGTTTATAATCCTGGGAGGGACTGGGGAGATGTGTGCTCCCGGGTGTCCCTCATCACCAGAAGGACATGCCAGCATCCCAAGGGAGCCCAGCTGAGCTGCTGCTAACCCAAGGGCCAGGCAGCTGGGGTGCTGTGCGTGTCGGAGGTCACATGCACGTCGATGTTCTTTATGTGATTGCTCACATGAGGTGTGCATGTGTGAGAGCGCATTCATTCATAACCCCTTCAACAATTGCTTTGTGCCCTGCAGAATGTGAACATAAGCACTGGTGTTTGTGACAAGCATGTGAGATTCTTCCCCAGAATTAGCCCTCCACGTTCTCTGAGGTCTTTCTCTTCGTTTTCTTTCTACCTGCCATTGTGGAGACAGTACTGTGTGGGTGCTTTTCTAGTCTTTGTGTGTGCAGGTAGTAGATCACAGGCTGAAAATGAGGGTACAATTTATTGTTGGAATGAAGTTGCACGGGCTAACTATTTAAATGTTAGATGTAGATTAGTGTCCTTATGCTGTTGGTGTTTGTATGGCCCTAAGGAAATCCACGTAGTATCATTTGTGAAGCAACTGAGATTAATTTCAAGAATTTAAAGTGAAATTAATTGTATCAGTGTAATAAAATAGGTAAAATATTTAATGCTTTAACTTTTTTTTAATGTTTCTTTTGCATTTAGCTGAAACAATGAGAAATAATTTGAAGATGCTTGCTTTCTCTTGAGAAGGTGCTCCTAGAGCAGTGAGATAGAGGTCTTGTGTCATCACCTTTAATCAACATGTAGTAAATTTGGTAGCTGGTGTTTTGAAGGTACATTGCGAACCGGGAATGAGAGTTGTGGTGGGAAATGTAGTAAAGTGGGGTGAAGGGATGACGAGGCTGTCCTGTGTTCAAACATCCCTGGCACATCACTGGTGGTGTTCAAGGCTGGGTTGGACATAGTCTTGGGTGGCATGGTTTAGTGGGAGGTATCCCTGCCCATGGCAGGGGAGTTGGAGCTGGATGATCTTAAGGTCCTTTCCAACCCTGACTATTGTATGATTCTTGTAGCACAATTTCTTTGCAGTGGTGTGAGTTGTTGTAGCCTATACTTCATAAGAATTTAGGTGTGTACATATTTATAAGGCATAATATCCAGGTCAGTCTGAAGTAGCTGTACGAGTAGAAAACTGGAAAAGCATAGGGAATTCTGTAGGGAATTAAGATGGAGGTTAGGGGGTAGGAAGACAGGAATTGATGACTTAGAAGATCATTTAAGAGCTGCATTATTATTTCTTAGTCTACTACAGTCATATTTTAGTTGATAGCTGTGTTTTTCAGACTATAGGGTTTGGGTTTGTCACTATGAAATAGGTATTGAGTCTGTTACAATTTAAGTCGTTGCAACAGTCTCTGACTTCACTGGTACAATGTTAGACAAATGTGAGGAATAGAATTAACACAGTGCAGCATGGTGGTGGTTCAGTTTCTGCTGAATTTGAGATGTAGGCTCTGATTTCCTTGCTTTATAGATGGCCAGACTACAAACAGCTTTGGTAGCTCACTGTATTTAAGATTCATCACTGTTCTTGAAGCTGTTTTCCACTGTGCATGTAGTGCACATGCAACTGCAATGTCCAGCTTCATTCCTAATTTTGCTTACAACTGTGCAGAGAACCTGTGAAGTACCATCCTTGCAACAAGGCTGAACTTCAAATGAGTGTTAGTCACTGTTTGCATGGCAGATCCATGTGTTTCATCATGGAAAGAGCTTTTGGGGGAAAGCAGTGAGTGGGTTGTGCCTCCTGCTCTCCCAGGAATCCCTGCCTTGCACTAAGATTGGCTTAGGCTTTTTCCCAGGTGTGGGTCAGAGATACCTGCCCCCCAAAAATGATACCGAGGGGTTTTCTGCTTTGTATTCTTTGAGGCCAAGTCAGCCCTTCTGCTGCAGGTGTTGCTTTATTCCTGCCTCCTTCCCACCATGCACACCGAGGGAAGTGAGATGCTCCTAAACTGCAACAGCGTCCCATTTTATTTAATACTGAAATCAGAATTCCTTGTTCAAGCAGTCAGATACTGGTGTCATACCTCCCCCAGTTTGTTCTGTTTTAGGATGCGTACTGATGTTAAATCAGTTTTACCTGGGAGCCAAATACAAACCCAAACTTTGTGGAGCTGGTGCAGACCCTGATGGGGGCAAAGTTGTGTCAGATCAGAGTTTACTCCTGCGACTACCAATCAGTTGTGGCTACACCAATATACAACCATTTGAATTGATTGAGTAGGGTTTCCTGCACTCGAATCAAATCACAGCACAAACAAACCTTTACACTGGAATCTTAGAGGGGTATACATGTAGATGTGTGAAGAGAGCTTCATGCTTCTGTTATATTTTGTATGTGCTGGTTTTGTTTGGGAGGCCTCGCTGTCATCTGCTGCCACTCCAGGCTCGGAGCTGTTTGTCTGGAATCGCTGTCTGGCTGAGTCTATGGTAAATAGCATTGCACAAGTTCTTGCACAGGCATCCAAAGATGCCCAGTTTATTTGAATGTTTGTTGTACACCACCATTAACTGAGTTGTGTCACTTTTTGACAGTAATTCTTTTCCCTCACAACTTTGCAAATGATTTGATATATAATAACCTCTGACAGTGCTCAAATAGTGTTCCTGATACTTAGTTCCAAGCCAACTACTGTACAGGCTGGTGTGGCTAATGGGTTTCCTTGGGATTGCCTTCACTGCACAGGCATTCCTGACTCGTATTCCATCTTCAGGCAAGCAAAGGAAACCCAAATCAAGCAGGCTTTAACCTCAGTTAGTTAGCCTGTCTGGAAGTACTTAGCACAACTCCTGTAATGCAGAAACCTGTTGCTCAAGTATTATTCTCTAATGTGATGGCCATCGCTTGTGTTAGTGTAACTGAAGTTCCAATCAGCATAGACAGTTTTACCAACTCTGCTGAAGCCATAAGAGCTTTGAGTGTTCAATAGTTAAGCACATGGAAAACCTCAGCAGAAAGTGGTGCATGAAAATGAATCAGTTGCTGCTTATGAGTAAATAAGAGTGATTTGCGAATAGTGACCACAGTGGAAGTAGAGTGTAACTACTAGCTTGTGAAAGTTGTGCTAAATCTTGTAATTCGTGCTTCACAGGTACACATCTGTGTTCAGAGAACAATGGAGCAATGTCGAGAAGGTATACAGCTTGTGAGAGATGGATACAAATTTGAATACAATTGAGAATCAGACCATGTAGGTTTGTCAGGGAATAATGTGTTAGTCTTGTTTTATACTGACAGCTCAGTTGGTCTGTTTTATAATATTGATGACATGAATTTACTTGTGTATCTGCTGTGGTCTGACAAAATAGAAACCACTTCCTGGCTTTTGAGTTGGGAGGATTATTCATTTAGGAGGACTGACAGCATCCTGTTTCTGTTCTTTGGGATACCCCGTGAAGGTACTTTTCGCTGAGGAAGTGATGACTACACATGGAGAGCTATGTTGGTATGGATGTCTGATGTAAGTCTGATGGTATGTTTCCCTTTGTAGCTGAATGCTGTTGATAAGTCTGTAAGGTGAACTTTGATCGTGGGATCATCTGTACTGCAGATTTTGTACCGAGCCTGCAGGCTTGCCAATGCTTATTCCCATGAGCTGTATTGTGACATTCTACATAATGTAATGTATGTGGATATGGAGGCTCATTGTTACTCGCTTGCTTGTGTTTGATCCTGGCAGAGTTGGACAAAGCCCAATTTAAATGCAAAGAAAATATGAAAGGATGTCTTTCAGAGACCAAAGTCAGAATAGTGCTTTCTCTGGTTAGTTAAGAACTAGATAGTGCTCACCAAGATGTGTAAAGGTTCACAAGCAGAATGCAAGTGTCAGGAGATATGCAATCCAAGCAGCTTCCCAAGGGCTGTCCACAGCAGGGGTTAGTTGATGCAATGCTAGGCTTGCAGATCAGGACTTACGGGCAAGAATGAGCTGCCTTCACTTGCTTTTATGAATCTAGTTGACTTTGCATGCCGCGCTTACTTGTCAGGAGATAACATCTCCCGTGTGGTCCCCGGAAGGATCTGAACTGACACAGTACTTTTTCTGGATATTTCTACCACTGCAATTTCTCTTTATAAACTTGATTCTGTCTTGATCACAGCAGGAGCAGTAATACAGCTCTGTGGTTATTTCACAGAATCCCAGCCTGCTTTGTGTTGGAAGGGACCTTAAAACTCATCCAGTTCCAAGCCCTTGCCGTGGGCTGGGACACCTTCCATAGAGCAGTTTGCTCCAAGCCCCTGTGTCCAACCTGGCCTTGAGCACTGCAGGGATGGGGCAGC
>JASSUY010039570.1:14584-112709 GCA_032466535.1 Forpus xanthops | reverse complement strand
AATATTCCCCCGGCCCCCCCCCCCCCCCCCCCTTCTTCTTCGCTCAATTTTGTTCTAAGTACGAAGGAATAGCTTGGAGCATGAAGGGATACAGCCCTCTGCTCCCATTGTAACTGGCTACCAGAATGACAGCGCCAGCCCTCAAAACTTTTGTCAACAATGAACTTACTGTGTGCAAGTTGCAGACGTTTTAGGTTTGCTTTTGCATGTAAAAAGAAATAAATTAGAGGGGGATCATTCTCTTGGAGTAGTTCATTAACATTTACTGAGTCCAGTGCTGGTGTGTCTCATGCTAGCAGCTTGTTCTAAGGCTGGATTAAAGTGCAAAGTTATCATTTTATATGGTAAAGATAAAGCTGGCTGAAGAGAGCTGAAACATTCCCATAGAAAACACTCTGTACTAAGTAAACAAAGGCTATGAAGGGTGCTGTACATGGAGCTGATGCTTTTGGAATTTAAATTCGAAATGAAATATTTCTCCTGAAGCCTCTGCAAAGAGAAATTACCTTTTGGATTTTTAATTTATATTTTAGTAGTCTAAATTGTACCAGATAAGTACAACCTTTCCCAATGAAAACAAAAGCAGCAAGAGTGGCACTCCAACACAGACATCTGTCATTCAAACGGATGACACCCTGTAAGCCAACTCAAGCAACTCTGATCTCTAATCAGAAAAGGGAGCAGGGCTGTTGAGGCGCGTGCTTGAGTGATAGATGTCTGAGCTGGAGCAGCACTGTATGGTACACAATGACATTTTAGGTTTAGAGGAACTGCTCTCCTGGAGGAGTTCCTTTTAATTATTTCTGATTGCGACTTGAGATAAACCTTAATAGAAACAGAGCATTTCCTTATTTTACATGATTCTCCAGGTGGAAGTTGAAGGGAAAATGATCTTGCTTAAAGGGAATGCAGCTTTAAGGGACAGAGGGTGAGAGCCCATTTTCCAAGATTCAAGTTTTAATTTTGTAGTCTATAAGGAAATCTGTAACAGTGTTTAGATGTTAGTATTCCAGCTCAGGAAGAGCTGCAAGATCTTTTCTAAACAAAAGAATACATGCAATTTTCTTTTAAAATGGTTAACAACATGTTCTTTCTGAAAGATACAGCACAAAATATTTATTAAACAACTTCACTAAAGAAATGGGAAAATGATAATAATTTAAGAATCCTAAAACTTAATTTCTGGACTACAGTAAGAACCATTATTGAATATCACATCTATTTTTAAGCACCCTCTTAGTAGTCTTTGTTTCCATGGGAAGCATGATTTCCATTAGCACTTTGAATGTTCAAAAAACATAGAATAATTGTTTTAGTCTGTTTCCTCTAGGAAAGGATTGTAATGTCTGAAATTCAGAGGGCTATTAGTTGTCTGGAGTGGTACAAATATCTTCAGCTGTGTTTTTATGTATTTAATTTGCTCAAATACTCAGGGTGCATCTGTTAAATACAGCAAAGCAAGTATAAAACGAAAGCCAGATTTTTAATCTGAGGGCAGTGAAATGTCTGCCTGTTCTTAGGTCGGGAAAGTCTTCTAATAAAAGGGAGGATATTTTTTGAGGCATTGTCAGTTGGATGCTCCTCGGTGATAGTGAAATATACACAGACACTTTTCATTAGAGTTGCCGTGTGGGATACAGAAATGATGTGCAACTATCTTGTCTCCTTCTGAGCTGCAAATGTAATTTATGTCCCTAAAAGCAGTAATGAAAAACGCTACAAATTAATGTATTGTGTTGTTTCTGCTGGTGAGGGTAAGAGGTTTCGTTATCTGATTCTTATACTGCTAAAAAAGAGGTTTCCAAGTAAACAAAAGTAGTGAAAATAGTTCAACTGTCTCAGTATGAACTTATGTACCGTTTATTGAGGTTCTGTTACAATTATGATGGATGCTACAGACCTTTGAGCAGCAGCCCTCGTCAAGTTAATTTTAGTAACTTTGAGAACACAAAAGAAAGGACAGTGGGACTGTTTTGATACATTTGAGGTTCAAACTGAGCAAATTTAGAAGCAAGGTGTTTAGTCTTTATGTCACTTAAGGTAGATTTGCAGTAAACGTTAAAAATAATTAAGTATAGTGTTGTTCGCAGCTTTGATATTTAAATATGGAGCATTATTCTGTGGCTGTTTATCATACAACTCATAGCATTAAACAGGAATGCATACTTGGGACTTCTGCAGTCTCTGAAATTAAAATATTTGTGGACTTGCTGATGTGGTGGCACAGAGACTGACAGCTTTCTCCAACTTCCTTTCATGTGATCAGAGATAATAGTTCTCCTTTCACCATATACCATTGAATACATGCTGTGTGAAAATTTGTCCAAAATCTGTTTAGCAGGAGAGGGTGGAGCATTTTAGAGAGTCAAGGGGAGGAGACAGGTCCAACAGAGAACAAAGTTTTTCTATGCTACTGCTTTCATGTGTTTAGATGAAATTGTGAAAATGATGCCCTGATTTAGCTGGGATGGAGGACCAGCATTTGAGTGTCGTGTTGATGTTAGCAGTATTTCACCAGTCTTATTTACATATAGATGATCAGAGTTGAATGATTATATGTGAAGAGCTTTCTTCTTTCTCACCAGCCACATTCTGCTTAGGTTGTCTTGGGTTTATTTCTGCAAGGACCTGCCTTGCTCACCTCTACCTTTTCCTAAAATCCCCTCCTTTTTCTCAGAGTTCCTTGATTTGGTCTTTCACTGCGTACCATAGAAACACTGGGCATTTATTTTCTGTTCGGTAGCAGATAGCACTAAACCATAAAAATGGCTCCTTTTCAGCAGCAGTCCCTGCCGCAGATCAGAAAAGGGCAAGAATGCAGTTAATTGTACTTACTTTTGTCTTGGGAAGATACACAGTAAACTTTGTGTTTGTCTTCTGGGTGCTTTGCTGTCAGCGAGGGAGTAAGTGAAAGCTGCAGCTCCTTGGGTCTCAGAAATACCAACATCTGCTGTGTAAGTTCCTGATAAGCCAAAACACCCCTTGAAACTGGTGCACAAGTGTCTGGGAAAAATGCACTTTGTCACTGCAGTGCAGTTGTCACCTGTGAGTGATGGAAGGACCAGCTGTGGTTAGCGGGGTTGTACTTGCTGCTTGTTTGCCTCCTTGCTATCTCCTGCTGGTGCTGTTTGGTTTGGGTTTTTATAAAGAAAAGGCTGTCTTGTAGCCTGAGGGTTTGCATCTCGTGTCCTTCACTGCTGCCTTTCTGCCAGTGGACTTGTGGAATCTGCTTACCTGCATACAACATTTTGATACTGAAATCATGTAAAACAAGGGAATAAAAAGCATAGTGAAAAATACTTTATGAAGCGTGAAATGTTGGTAAAGGGCCGGTCTGAAACAGCTCCGAAGTCTGGTTTTGAAGAGTGGAGATAGCACAGCTGCAGTGTTTCAGTTAAAGAAATCCCGGGTTTGCTGGGCAGAATGAGGCCAAGTTGATTTGCAAGAGGTCTTGTAGTTAATCATTTGTGAAGCAGAATATCTTATTTCAATAATATGATATACTTAAATGGGGAAATTGAGTTTGTTTGGCTGTTAATATTCCTGGTGGTGTCACTTTCAGATGAACTTGTCTTACTCTGCAATATGCTTCAAAGTAGTAACCCAGGCTCTTACAGAGAAAAGTTGGTGTTTGTTAATGCTAAGTAGTAGCTTCACTTGAATGAATACACTGGGATCTGATCTGAAGTTAATTAATCAAAGTTGCCATTTTATATCTCTAAACAAGTGAAGTATTGATCTGGAGAAGTCTAAGTAAGAAAAGAAACCACTTCACATTTATCTGTGTAATATTGTTAACTGTTGGGATTCAAAAGGTGGTGTAGGCACTCTGGGTATGTCTTGCAGGAGTTCTCTGTTCTGTAAATGTCTTAGGAAAGAAGTAGCTAGTTCAAGTACCAGAAGCCTCTGTGGACTGAGGCCAGCTTTCTGGAGTTAGTCCAGTCCTTAATTCATCCTTAACTGCGGGTAGTCTGGGACATAATTAGCTGGTTGTATAAGGAAAGCTGGGGGTGTGTTTGCACAGTAAGATAATTTTACTATGCTATGGAAAGTTGCTCTTTGACCCTGTAGTTCTATACATCAAACTTGCTGAAATAGAGCAAGCTGTAAGTATATAGTGAATGCAAGACCAAGCCTGTAACTGTGAAGCACAAGTGTTCCCTATTTATTAATTGTAGGACAGCAAGAAATTCATATTTTTTGATGGTTTATTTTATTTTAAAATATATATAGATCTATATTGGGGGGTTTTGCTGGCAAGGTTTTGTTGCAGTGAAATGAAATCTTAGGTTTCCTGCACTGGATCTGAAGACTGTGGTTTTATTTGGTTCGCTACCAGGTTTTTTTGCCTTTCTCATCATCCTGTGTGTGTTTGAAGTCTGAAGTGGGCATATGTGAGTCAAATGAATTTGCGCACATTTCCATAAACAAGGGTTTACTTTCAAAGCCCTGCTTTCACTTTGGGATTTTCTTTTCTTTTCCTAGTGTTACCCATGTTCCAGAACTGCATGGGTCTTTCTTTCTAAGCATACCTGTGTATGCTGCAGCAGAACAGGACACAAGTTGCTCCTAGCTGACTGTGTTTTGCAGGAAGATCCCTTGTATTTCTCTTTGATGGAACATAGATTATCCTTTTTTATTTTTATTTTTTAAATTGGACTTGCCTTGATTAGAATTTATGGCACTGGAGTAATTTCAGTTACAAAGGATAAAGGACAAAATTGTGTTTTACCTCTTGAGACAGTGGTCTCTGCAGGTCAGAGCAGAGGTCATTGCCAGGTTGCTGTGAGGAAGCTTGCATTATCGTCATTAACAGCATATCTAGCCTGTGGGGGGAAGAAAGGCCTTATGACTAAGAGCTTTCCTTTCATCAGTGTATTTAGGGCTGATTCTCAGTGTTTTGGTTATATCCTCAAATTTTAAAGGCCTATAAGAGCTCTGCTCATCAGGAATACTTTGATAAGGTTTGGGAAATTCAGTGACAAAGCAGTGCATGTTTGTCTCTGTTGCTGCATTTTAGAGCTCTAATGAGTATTTCTGTTTGAATAGGGAAGTTCATGGCCCAAATGGTCTCAATATTAAAATCAGAGCCATCTTTTAGAGGCAGCAAACATTCTAAACGTTTAACCTGCATATAAAGATTCTTGTCTGTTCATATAATCTTATTCAGTAATTTTCACAGTGTGGAGGCTTTGTTCTGAGACACTATCAGTTATCCATGACATCGTAAGGGACTGTAGCACTGATCCTGCTACTGCTTGAATGTGTGATACTTTTATTAGAGCAAGTAATGTGTGGATTAGGAGCGCTATTTCATTACAAAGACTATGTCAATGAGAAACATTAATGGATGGCATGTTTACAGAACCAGATCATTATACAGGCTTGTAAATCTATTTTCTGAAATGTACTGGTGTCTTGCTCAAGTAACAAACAAGTTCTGAAAGAATCTGAAGATCTGGCTAAATGAATGAAGGATATATTTGACATGAGGTTTTTCAAGTTAGTGTTTGCAAACTGTTAGGGACTTGAATAACTACTCTGCATAATCTTATTGTCTGACTCCCTGGCAGAGAGCTCTTAAGGTAGTCAGTGGGTGATGCATTTGTGAATGGGGAATAAATGCCCATTAAGACCTAAAAAGATGTTATGACTATTTAAACACAAGGCACAGTGCAACGGTAAGACAGAAAATCCCTCCCTTGCTCAGCATTCCTGCTGTGCCTAGGTATTGCAGGTAGCTCAGGCAGTGGTGGTACTGATGGTAGCACATATATTCCAACTCTGAGGAGACTGAAATCTGCCTCCTTTAACCTTTGGTGAAAGCAATATTGGGCTGATGAAGGGCAAATATTGCAGCCCCACTTATGAAGTCCCTTGCTCGTATGGAAATAAAGGAGCCTCTTCTGGCTGTCTCTGAACTGTGGCAGAGACAGCCTATTTTAAAGGCAAACAAACAACAAAAGATGTTTTGAATAAGGAGGAAGTTAATTGTGAGTGGGTTTTTTTTTAAAGACAGTTGTTTTCTCTCATGTATTTCTTATTACGACTTCGTTAATTCTGTTGAGCTAAGTGTATGTTACATGTTTCTTAAATGATTTCTCTTTATATGGATAAAGAACAACTGACAGAGGGAAGGAAAAAAATGAGATCCTAGGATGTAATTGGTGTGACTGAATGACAAATAGTTCATTTTTAATTAATCTTTTTTCTGCCTGTCTTTGAAGCTATCAAAATAACAACAAACTTGTTTAAGAGTGATGTTAGTGGCTGGCTGTTTCAAAGGGGACTTGCTGGCTACTAGACAGTAAACAGGTAATTTGTGAAAGAACTGTTACTTTCTTTGATTGAGATCCTTGCCAGTTTGTGTTTTGAGATTAATAATAGATCAGACACTTGCACATTAAAAAGGAAGCAAACATAGAAAAGAGAAGGAAGGAGAATTGGGTGTTTCTATTGGACTTTACACAATTAAGCATGTTCTCCATGGAAATGTGAGGGTGAGGCAGATGGAGGCCAAGTTATGTTTGCCCAAATGTGCACATGGCACCACTTAACACCTCTCTTGATTTCCTTATGCTAAACAAAGAGATAGCAAGTGCTTATACCAAGCTGGCCCCCTGTCAGGGGGCAATGTGTGTAAAGTTTCCTGCTGTCAGGTTAATAAATTTTTTAAAAATATCCAAAGGCAGAGGTAGCTGTAGGAAGCTCATAGTAACAGTTGCCATTCTCCTGTGGATCATTTTTCTCTTTAATATCCTATGTAGCGCTTGGTTTTCCTCGTTGCGTTGTCTTCCTGGGTTTTGTTCTTTCTGGCATTTGGGGGTGGTTCTTTGTTTCAATTCTCTTTCCTTGCTAAACTGCTGTTTCTGTTGCATCCATCACCTGTGGCCTCTTTATTTGGGGAGAGAAGGTCAGAGGATGGGTGAATCAGTTTTGTGGCTTTTTATGCTTTGATTTGATTGTGTATTTAGTGTACTAATTTTTTTTTTCCATTAATGGTTTATTTTCTGACTCGTTACATGACTACCACTAGCACTACCACAATAACATTATTTTGCTAGTTACAGAATCATCTCTGATGAGCTCAGTAGTAGAAGTTACATTAAAATGACAACTAAATGAGGAAATTAATGCTGATCAGGGGCAAAAGCAGAATAAAAATAAATGTGTCATAATTTGTGGGTTTCAACAGGAACATTATTTTGTCATGGAAATGGTTTGGTATTTGTTAAAGTCTCGTTTCTCTTTCTCCACCATATAAAAATCAAAATCAATATCAGTATGAAACAAAGGAAGATTTGTATTGTGACATGTCCTCTTTTATGTTGTGATACTGCTTTGATTCTCTGGGAAGCAGGACTAAGCCCTTTTACTTTGAAAGCAGAGGTCATCCAGAGAAGAATAGTACCTCATCCTGCCTGGCGAAATAAACCCTGCTGTTTTCACACACAATGAAATTGGCTTTGTTCTCTAGGTAGTCCAGGGATATTTACATGTACCAGATCAACCCATGCCCCTGCCACTCTAAAAAGTGTTTAGCACTTAACTACTGCTTGTCTATTTCTAAAACTAGCTTGGATTTCTGTTTTTAATTTTAGTAAATACAAGAAGAGTTGTTGGATGAGCAGGAGGTTTGTTTTTATCTGTTGTCCTTTCTTTTCAGAAAGGTGAATGATAATTGCTGAGGAGTTTGAAGTTGTCTTAAGGAAAATGGTGTGCATCAGAAAATAGAGTATAGCACTTGAAAATGATTACAAAAGTTAAATGTGCATTTCGTATATATTATCAACCAGTGTGACTGGAATATGATGTAAATTCTTTTATTGCAATGAAGAAGTCCTGAAACAATCCTTAGAACATTCAAATTTTGCACAAATAAGAAATAAAGGTTTTCTTATATTAAGAGCAGTATTCGCTACAGAATACCATTAGGTTACTTCTTTAAAATCCAGCCTTGAGTTGTTCCCTGACTTCTGCTGCTTGTTGGTGTGTGCACAGCTGGAAATGATACAGCTGTGCATGGGCAGTTGTTGCTCAGATCTACTCAAATGCATTTTGCCTCTGTCTTTTGAGGTCTGCTTTAGGTTTCCTTGCCTTGGTTGAAGCTTGATGTTTGGGAGTGGGCTCTTCCTTGGAGAGGGTGATCTAAAATCTGTGTTTAATCAAGAAGCCAGAGTTGCTTTTCAGTTAATATACCTTAAGGCATACTTTAATATGTTGTACAACTGAGTATGTGTAATTATTTCTTGAGATAGCTCAGTATTAACTGGAAAAGAGGAAAGGTGATTTGAATTCAGTCTAATCTCTTGAGCATGTACAGCATGGGGCAGTATTTCTATTTTTTTTTTTGCATACAATTAGATTTATTCATGTGGTCTAGAGATGTCATGTTAGCTCAGTGATGTGAATAAACATGAGGCTGGAATCTGACAGGTCTCAGGTGACTATCCATCATGTATGTAGGAAGACCATAGATTTCAACAGGGCATTTGTCCTATCAATACTTGCATGCAGGCCCATAGCCACCACCTTGCTGACGTGATCACTGCTCTACAGCTTCGCATGTTTTGGAGCTAAAATCTGCTAAACAAACATGCTGACAGGAAGGAGTAGCCACTCTATAATTTTGCTGCCTTCATATTTAACAAAAGATGAATTATTGAACCAGTCCCAGGGTTACTGTGGGTTTGTTGTGCTATGTAGGTATGCATATGTATTGCAAAGGCTCTACAACTCCACCTCTGCTGCTTTGCCACAGGGAAACAGGCAGTGGCTATGGCAGAGGAAACATCTGACCTGCTGTACACACAGATCATGTGCTGGTGTTGGAACCTGTGTAAAGCATCCAATAAAGGTAGAGAAGCTCTTGGGGGATGTTTCTGGGACAGGTAGGATGGATTATCATGATTAGGCATTCAAAATATTTAAGGACTATTAATGGTAGTTATTACTGAAACAAAAATCAGCAGTGATTAAAATGGGGGATAGGATTAGATAGGCATAGATGAGCTTGAAGGTGACTGTAAATGTACAGGCTGGATATTTCTCCTCCTTTCTTATGATTCCTTGCCTGAAATCGTAAATATTTGGGACTGCAAGCTACAAATCTTTCTGAAGGGAAAATGAAATTTTACAACTGGAAGGAAGCAAAAAAAAAAAGAAAACATTTAATTTTTTTTTTATTAATTGAAAATACTCTATTTCGTAAGTACAGTAATTATAAGATCCAGCAAGAGAAGCATCTGGGTAAGCAATTTCAGTTGTGTTCCACCTCTCACACACCCCCCCCCCCCCCAGTATGAAGAGTGCAAATGGAGCTCTTGTGTGTCTCTGTTGCTGGGTTTGATGCATTGCTTTCAGAATCTCCTGATTTTAACGGCGGGGATACAGCACAGTGAACCTTCTCATAACACTTGCTGACAAGAGAAAAAAAAAGTCTTTCAATCAGCTGGTCCTGCTCCCTCTCCCCCCAGCCCCCACATCCCTTTGCTTTTATGAGGCAATGAATAAGAGCAGGACTAGATGATGCAGAGGTTTACTCAGATGAGATGTCCTACTCAATGAGCAACTTTGGATTTGCGGGACACTGGTTTGTGACCTTGGCCCTTCAAGGGGTTGAGTTTGGGGGGAGCCTTTCTCTCACACCGTTCTCTCATTTGTGTGAAATGATGGCTGCTGTATTTTGAATAGCACTTTACATATTTCATGCTTGCATGTGGCAGCAGACCCCTGTGATGTGTCACAACACATGGTGCATCCTCCTAGTACTGGCAATGGGGCTGTACTGGAAGGGAGGTGGAGGGAAGGTTTTGGTTTATACTCTGAAAACTCAGGAGCAGAACATTCATGCTTATCAGGAGGAACAGAATCAGGCCTTTTCTTGTAAAGATTTCCCTTAAATATATAAAGAAATTAAATCTCCAGACTCTAGTCCGGTTTTTGGTTACTTATTTTTAATAACCCATTCTTCTGGTTTTGTAGTTTCTTTGTGGGTTCCTGTAAATGCTTTATCTGACACCAGGTTAAAACACTTTACAAAGAGAAAAAGTGGTTTCCCTAAAAGACAGCTTACTGTTGACTGTTTTATTTTGTTTATATCTGATATTTCTTGTGGTATTCAGATGGTTGTAATAGACTAGCACAAGAGCTGCATGTCTTGTCATCTGTACTGTATCAATACGTTTTTATAATGATACAATAACCTGAACCCTGTAACAGTTTATGATCCGTTTGAGAATTCTTATGGATTCTCAGAGTGACGGAGACCTGAAAAAAGAACTTGACTGCTTTAGCACAACTGGTGCTGTGACAGGAAAAACTAGTGCGCCTGTGATTTAGTTGCTAAGGAATCATATTGATCTGATTTGTCATTAAACTTTTAAGTTTGAGGGGAAAAGGAAAAAGTCAGCTGGTTGAAGGTGGAAAAAACAGTGATGTGATTGCAAGGGTCTGCAGTACAGGTAAACTGTACTGTACTACTGATATCGATTTGTTATGATTAATAAATATGATTTTATGCATTACATATGTAGTGTGTCTATGATAGTGCTTTTTTTTAGAGCAGAAGAAAATTGCTTCTTTCTCTTTATTTTTCATTGACTATTTTTAGTCAATGATAAATAAAGAACTTTAACAGCAGTCTGAATGCTGGAGACAGGACTTTAAAACAGAAAGGCGGCAGTAACGAATAACCGCACAGTGAACCCCATGCATGTAGCCATCTTAACATTTGTAATACTGCTAATTGCCTACTGCTTTTTAAAATATGCTTCCACATGAGCTCTCAAAACCCATAAAAGCTTGGTATGTAAAGTAAATTGTTTGTCACTAGCTGACGACCTGCCATATTTATTGTCAGGAGAAATGGACATTAGTTGGAAAAGCAGTTGTTAAAGGCCAAACAATTTTTAAAGATGGCAAAGATGTGCAAGGGCTTTCCTTTTTCTAACAATGAGACACCCCTTCAGACATCAAAAGACAAGATAATAAGACACTTCAAGCACAATTCAAGATTATATTCAACATCTAAAGGCTCATCTCTTGTCAGTTTGCATTTACTCTCCCAGGGATGTGACGCTTCTATCATCATTCTGTCAAGAGGAGTCTGGCAGAAGCGATGAGGGCCCCTCATTTCACACACTTAGTGTTTTTTATCAAATAGCCCACACTCATTCTGATTCAGCCAAAATGGGGGGATAATTTGAAGAAGGTCATGCACAAGTACAAAAATCTTGTGCTGATTTGTGTGATTAGAAGGCATTAAAATTGTTAGTTCTGAGGTGTTTTGTCAGTTTATTTAGTAATACACTGTTGAAACATTAAAAATGTTTTTAAAGAAAAAAAGGCAACTTTGCTTAAAACAACACACACTCTATTATTTAGTAAATGTTTTGAACAATGCAGTATTCCAAATGGTGTTGTCTTAATATAACTTTAAAATGCATTCACCCCCCCTTTCCCCTTTGCAGGTGCAATATTCAAGAGCTCCAGGGGTAAAATCTTGGACTCATCAGGATTTCACTCACTGGTCATTTCATCCTTGGAAGTTTTCTTTGGGTAAAGATTTAAAAGGGTGAATTCAGCATAATATCAATATAAAAGGAGTAATTTCAGTAGCTTATGTAGGGATACCTAAGTACCGACTAAAATAGTACAACACCAGTAGGATTACCTAGAGATGACTCTAAAATGTAGATGTAAATCTAGTCATGTATCTTAACTGATGCATCACAGGAGATCTTTGAATTGCCACGTGTGTTGTGAGCCCTATTTGTATCCCATTCAGTTTTGTGTGGGCAGCTCTTTGGAGCATCTTCTTCTGTAAACCAAAGTTGTGATACTGTGTGCTGCCTGAGGACATATTTCCAGTTTCTTCCTTTTCCTTTCTATTCTGCAAACATGAACAGCACATTTAATGCCCAAATACAGGATAACTTTTTCGGAGAATGGAGGGGTGATAGTTCTGTGTTTTAGAGACTCATAAAGGAAGGAAGAGGAGGACATGATGGCCAAAGAAGTTCTTTTGGTCATTGCTTTCACAGGGTTTAGGATAGTTATGAAAGCACTAATTACTACAGACAGCATTTGCAAAGCAGTTTATTAATCTTCATAAAATTTAGTGTGACAGTCTTCTCAAGGGTTGGACATAGCCTTGGGTGGCATGGTTTAGTGGGAGATGTCCCTGCCCATGGCAGGGGGGTTGGAACTAGATCTTAAGGTCCTTTCCAACCCTAACTATTCTGTGATTCTATGGTAACATCAGTAAAGCAGTGGTCACCAGTTGCAAGCCTCTATCAGTAACCAGCTTTTGAGCATGTACCACCAGTTTATGTATATTCATTTATAAATTATATATTTCTGCTGTAGTAATATGTACATTATAAAGCATACACAAAAAATAGATATTAAAGGATGAGATGAAGAGGAAATAAACAATTTTAAAAATAGCTTTAACTTTATTGGGGTGCAAAATAATTTCTTTCTGCACCCCAGTGGGTTGTTTTGCACACCATATGTTGGAAAACAGTATTGCAGAAGACCAGGAACTTAAATGATAATAAGTAAACTGCCTGTCCAGCCATCCTTTACTCAAAATCCTCACTGAAATGGGTGGGCCATAAGCTGTATTTATTTTTGCATCGGTTGTCTTAGAGAGTTGAGTGTGGGTCCCCCAAACATGAGGGAGAGCAGAATTTAGCTCTCAGCAATTCCAGCTGCCTAAGTAAAGTCAAGTCCCAAGAAAGGTACTGGATCTGTTTAAAATGTGGAGTCACTTTGCTTGTACAGGCTTCTAGCTTTTCAGGAACGAAAAGAAGACTGGTGCTTTAACAAGCTTTTTTTGGCATCTCTATTGGAAGTCATGAATGAAACTTCTGAGGATTTCTTTCGTAGTACGTATTATTTTATTGTCAGCTGGATCTTGCCACCTCTTGTCTTGGCATTATACCCCTCTTTTTGCTAGTAAGGAATGTGAGGATATGACAGGGAGAGGTATAGAAAGGCGGGATGGAGTAAAACTGTTTTCCTCATTTCTGACTACTTTGATTTAAGCAACAGAAATAAAGACTGGATTGCGTTATGCGTGTATCGGTACATGAGAATGGCTCTAGTATACAGAGTATACATGGACCATGTAACATGGGGGGAAGACATCTTCATCTCCCATTGAAACCAAAGGGATATGAGGCTGTTTAACTCTGTGTAAAAAGGAGCCACTGCTGAGAGACTCAGCTGGAGCTGTTCTGAATTTTGAATTAGGAATTTATGAGTTCCAATAGGAACAGCTGTGAAGGTATGTGCATTTGGTCTCATAGAAAAAAACGTCTGTGCTCTATGGCTTGACTGCACAACGCTGAAGAAAAGGTAACCTGCAATCATGGTGCATTCCAAAGGGTTTTACTGGTCAAGAAACTGCAAGGGGTTTGGGAAGCTGTGAACAAAGTGTCAAAAAGACAGATGGAATTGCTGACTGAGGTGCTGGTAAGATACACTAACAGCTTCCACCTCAGTGGTGTACGGTATTTATGCTATAGTGCAGAGTGACTTCTCAAAGGAATTTGCTCTCCTACGCATGTAAATGCCTTTGTGTATGTAATATATCAATGTAGTGTGCTGTATTTCTAGGGAACCTATAAGAAGAAGTGAGTGTGCATTTAAACAGTTGCAGATGTTTAAACTGTCAGACTCTTATGTCCAGAATAAACAGCATTTTTTGCTCTTACTGAAAAGACTTTCCTGCTTTATTCATAAGGCCTATCTATATTCAGATATTGGGCTGCTTTCTGCTGAATTATTCTGGAGGAGAACTTATGGCTGTTTCCACATCAGTGTCGTTCTGTGTGCATCCACTTCTGCTCCACAGTGTCCACTGAAGAGCCAGCATCCTGCAAGACTGAGTGGGGAGACAGGGAGATACTGCTTCTGCAGAATGCATGTTGTCAAAACTTTAAGGTGTGACAAAGATCAAAGGGCAAATATGTCCGAAAGGCGCCATGAACATTTGTGCAAGATCCCTAGTACCACCGGAGAGTGGAAGTGGTCTCTCTAAAAGACTTGTGTTCTGAAAAAGGTTTGGTTTCTGATAGGACTGGATTTACTTGCTAAGCTTTTACCAGGTCTGTGGGGTAGTTTAGGCCTGTTTCATTATCCCATCTTTCTGTAGGAGCTTATGGGCTCATGCAAACTGTGGTTGCTATGTGTGTATCGCTGTCTTGGAGAAGTTATTCCCATATACTTATGTCTATTAAAGATCAGGTCCTGAAATCCCATGGTGCATGGGGAGGGAGGAGAAGAATGACTGTGAAGCCACAGGACCATCAGTGTAAGTTCAGCAATGTTTGAGTCTGTCCTGTCTTGCTTGTGTGTTTTCCTTACTCAGTCCCTTTGTGCCCTAGGAGGCTTCTTCACTTGTGCTTGGGGATGTTGTCCTGGTAGTTCTCAAGCATGAATGTGCAGAAAACAACACTAGTAACAAGTACTGTTATAAGTCTGTAAATTGTTTTCCATCTGCTCTCAGATCCCGAACTGTGGAAGTTGTAGGGATGCATGCAGGGAGGCTAATGCAGATAGTCACTGCCGACAAACAAACCCTGCATTGAGCAGCGACTGTGCTTAAAAAGTACTTAAGGCATAGCTGTTGTGCAGTCCATTGGAAGTATTCACAGTAGGATACAGGAAATGAAAATTAATTCCCATAGATGAAGACAGAGAAGCTACTATGTTTTAGGCATTACAGATGTATTTTTATCTTTCTACCTGTCCTCCTAAAAGTAACAGGGATAGGGAGTAGCTTCTGTTAACGCAATTATGTTGATTTGCTCTGTGCTGTGCACCCAGCTGCTGTCCAAATCACTCTCAAAGCTGTTCTGGCAAGAATTACCTGGTGCTTTAGAGAGAGCATCGTGCAATAGACCAAGTTCACGTGTAAAGTTGTGAGGAGGAGGACTGCAGTTGATGGATGCAAATACAGAATCATAGAATCATAGAATAGTTAGGGTTGGAAAGGACCTTAAGATCATCTAGTTCCAAACCCCTGCCAGGGGCAGAAACACCTCCCACTAAACCATGTGACCCAAGGCTATGTCCAGCCCGATCCCGAACACCGCCAGTGATGGAGCATTCACAACTCCCCTGGGCAACCCATTCCAGTGCCTCACCACCCTTTACAGGAAAGAATTTCTTCCTCAGATCCAATCTAAACTTCCCCTCTTTAAGTTTGAACCCTTTATTCCTTGTCCTCTCCCTACAGTCCCTAATGAAGAGTCCCTCCCCAGCATCCCTATAGGCCCCCTTCAGATACAGTGTTTCTAAAGCTTAAATATTTTGTGAAATTCCAAATCAAAGTGAGAAAGCTGGAGTGGCGAATGTGACATTGGCTGTGCCTCTTAATGTACATGAAGGCATCTTTCACCCGAAGCCTGCACTAATATGCAAAGAGGCTGGGAGGAGCATGCACTCATGTAAAGTAAGTGCCTATTAAGCTCTTGCACAATGACACTTTGAGTAATTCTCTATGCTTCTGGGTTAGTGTTAACATGAGTTGACTGTGCATTGTTTTCATGGGTAAGTGGAAGTGAATAAGCATGCATAAATGTGTTTCTGAAGATACAATTCAACCTTTTTGTGTTACTATTCAACTGTTTTTCTTTTTAAACTGTGTCTGACTATGGCATTTCCTCTTAGAAAATTCCTGCCCAACAAACAGCTCATTAAATCATTGATAAGATTCTGTTAAACAAACACTGGATAACACAAGATAGCAGTCCCTGACAAGCACATGCACACACATACACGAAGTTGCACTTACCCAGCTTTGTGAATGCTTTGTGGATTTTCTTTTGAAGTAGAGCTGTTGTTAAGGCCTAGTAGAATTATTGAAGTTATTGAACAAGCTACTAAATAAATAATGAAACCCATAGCTATGCAAGAACATTTTTGCATTTTTTAAGATCGTTACTGTATGTATTAAGTGTATCTCATTCTTTCCCCTAACAAGATTTTCATCAGCTCTTTCCTCAGAGGCAGGAGCAAACAAAAAAAAGGAACAGGAGCTATTTTTGTGAATCCTACTGTCATTGCATCCTTTGGTCCCCAAAAGCCAGGCTTTGACACTAAAATTGAAATCACACGTCCCTGAAAACCACAGGTACTAAGCTGCCTGGTTTCACTGATCACTTAACAGCTCTGAGTGTAGGAGATGTGCTGATGCTAGTTAGGTACAGTAGCACGTGTTGCAGGTTGCTCTCTCACTTATACTTTGCAAATTGTGAATAACTCAGTGAATGCTGAAATTCCTTGGCAGTGTTATGTTTCTGCTATACTTTTCTATGTTTAGGAAGACAAACCACAATTTCTAGAAGATGGTAAAGGTGAGGTTTTGGAAGTGGTTCTTCCATTCTGAATGTGTTCAATATGATAGGGTTTGCAGTTTCAAGCATGCAGTGGAACCCAGAAGTGCCTTCAGGAAGCACCCTCCCCTTAAGTGATTCAGAATATGTTCCAATAAAGTCAGTTAAAACTCAGTAAAAAGAAGCGACTCTGGGTATAGCTTAAGAAAGTCAGACTATGGGAAGCAAGGGCTTAAGGGATAGCAGCTAGAATTGGTCAAACAAAACAAAACCTCTTTTAATAGTTAAAACTATTTCTTTGGTTGTATTTTGATTAGTGGGTTCTTTGGGTTCCAACATGATTCAGAGGGAGACACGTGAAAGCCTAGAGATGGGCTGTTTCTCATGTGCAATGAAGCTCAGGTACTGATATAAACTAATGGGATGACGGAACTTGTAGCATTTTGAATGTAGGTATTTTTTAGCTGTAGGGAAGAGGGTATTTTAGTGCTCTTCTGTTTTATTCCTTTAATTGTGAAGTGTAGAGACAGAAGCAACAAAGACTGTCTTCCAGAAAGACAATTTGGTTTAACTACTTAGCGTGCCATAAAATACCTAAAATACAGAGGAAGATCTGTTGCGACATGGGCAATGTGCTCAATGGCCTTCTCTAGTCACGTGCTAGGGTATTAGTTCTAAAATAACTTTCCAGTCTTTGCAGTACAATCTGCCTTTTCTTAGAGAGAATTGTCATGTAAGTGCAGGTAAGCACCAAATCTGTGTGTTTAATGAGAAGTGATAAATGGCAGTGGATTCAGATGGAGCATATATAAATGTGTATTCCTGCTAGAAATTACAACTTATAAATGTAGTGCTTCTGAAACAATCAATAGTCATTTAGAAATGATTTTTTTGTAAGTAATTTTGCTGGACTGCTACTGTCCAAAGAGGCAACTTGTGATGCACAGTAGCTGCTGCCAGTGTTGTATGTTGTAGCAGCAAGAAGTGTGATGCTTTGCATGAGCTGTGCTTGTTTACTAGGCTTTATTTTTCTGGAATGTAATTTTAGTTGAAAGCATATTAATGCATTTTAGCTAAAGCAGAGACCAAAAAGCACCATGAAGATACCTCAGTTATTGTAGCAAGACAGTACTGCATTACTTAAAATTGTTAAATAGCATCTTAAGCAATACAGTTAAGCTCAGTGATATGAAATGCTACAGCACTTATGCCTCAATTTGCTTAGTTGCAGTTCATGGAAGCTTCTCTTCCAGGCTGTGTGATGGCGATGTGTGGCATATAACTTGATAGAGAGGAGTTTTGCTCGAAGGATGTGATGAACTGTCAAGATTAATATTATGGGAGGTTTGACTAGGATGGTGGCAATACGTAATGACTCCTGGAGAAGTGTGATCATCCTACCAGGCCCTGAGCTGGGCACTAAGCAGTGCCTTCAGATGCTGGGATTAGAGAGCAAGAGTGCCAGGAGATGAATGAAACCCACAGAAGGGTTTAGACATAGCTGGAGACTATGTGTCAAGTAAAGCACAATGGCTGTACAGCTGAGGAAGTATTTACAACCTTTAATAAAGCCATCCTGTTCTTTGGGGTGTGATCCTTCTCTCCCTGGGGAGGATTCGGGTTGGGGAGTATTCCCATGAAAATGCGTGGGGTGATATTCTTTGTTCACTTACTTGCCTATATTTCTGTTAGTTTATTAAAGATTGTGTGTATCTGGCTAATTTCTACCTAGCTTCATTAAGGTCATTTACACCCAAACTCAGTGTGTGTCAGATGCTATCTTGGCAGGATGGGAATGCATTATGCCTGCTTAACACAGATCTACCCATGGTGCAAAGCAGGAAAGTCTTTACTTTGGGATTATGTTTTTATCTCAAATGCAGCACAGCAATATAAAAACCCATAAACCCATTTATTTTTTATAATCATGTGTTGCTGTAAGTCACAGTTTTAGCTAACATTCCCTACTCTTTATTGACCTGTTTTGTGAGATTTTGTAAACTAACTAATAAACCTTTGCTCTTGCTGCTGTTAAGTTGAATACAATACATTACATTCACAGCTGAAATGAAACCTAGGCTTAGATAATTAAAAAATGTTCAAAATGTCTAACAATAAACATTTTGATATTTGTTCACAAGTATGCTTTTATGGTGCAGCCTACTCAACACAGGACATATTTTGTGTTTTTTTTTTTTTCCTGATTCATCTTTAGTGTCCCTTTTAAAGCACTTATTTCTGAGTTTGGCCTTAACCTGTGTGCCTCAGGCAGTACCAATTGCACTTGCCTGTAATGTCTATAGAGTCACAGATAGTTTTGGTTTGGAAGGGACCTTAAAGCTCATCCAGTTCCAACCTTCCTGCCACAGGCAAGAGCACCTTCCACTAGACCATTTTGCTTAAAGCCCCATGCAGCCTGGCCGTTTTCCTAATGTTTAATCTAAATCTCCCCTCTGTCAGGTTAAAGCCATTCCTGTCACTACAGGCCCTTGTCAGAAGTTCCTCTCCAAATTGCAATTTATTGTCTTGGGAGAGTCAGATGGCAATTTAGACCCTAGATGATGGACTTTGTGGATATTATGATTCTTTTATCCCAGGCAATGGTGTGACTCTGCTGATGCTGGGTAATCCAGTACAGATATTGATAGAAGGTTTTCTCTATCAACTTGTTGGGTTGCTGTTAGATAAGAATAGTTTCTGTTGTGGATGAACAGTCTTGTGCTTAGAACTGTGATAATGAAGGGAAGTGTTTGTGGAAGACAAATGGCATATGATGGCTGTGATGGTGGGAATGTGGGTTGGAGCACAACAGAGGGGTACAGCTGTTAACACAGTATTGGGATGAGCTTTAGGCTTTCTCCTGGAGTCTTATGCTGCAGATAGGGTAATAAGAATAATTTTGGAGGACTAGACATCCTTCTCCACTCCTCATAAGCCAGAATTGGAGTGTGAGTTCCACTGATGGAGAAGGGTGTCCAGTGCATCTAAAATAAGTTCCAAGGCCTAGGGAGCTCAGACAGGGACAAATGGAAATGGGGCAAAGACAGGACTAGAGACAAGGTTACACCATATGAACAAGACCAAGCTACGTACAGTGTAGATCCAATGCTTGTCCAAGAGACAGGGCAAGAGACAGGTCTGATGACTGCACTGAAATGCAGCTTACACAAGGATTGAATGCTCAGGAGTCCCTGACCAGAGCAGGGTGTTTTGGGGGGAGCCCCGGGTCGGTGGACTGAGGTTGTTAAAGCCTTTTGGTGTGCTTATGGCCCTGACATCATTGTTTTCTCACTGATAGCTAGAGCTGTCTTGGGAAGTGCTTCTAACTTCGTAATGTGCAACTTAATAGGAGCCCTGTAATGAGGCACATTTGGGGCAGGCAGATAAGGCCCCAGTGGGGTAGATTTTGTTGCTCTACTCAGACCAGTGGTGTACACGAAGGTTACTTTGTCCAGGGGATTATGCTGTTTTCACAATCTGTGTAGCCCAGAGTTAAGGGAAGATGCTTTTTGAACTTCCCCATACTGGTTGGCTGTATGGACTTTGAACTTTGACCTGTAGAAGGGCTTTTTTTTATCCCCCACAACCTGAAGCAGTGTCCTCCTTCAGAATTACGAAACTGTGAAGATTGTGCTATCTGTGTTAAGACCCTGTATAACAGGTGTAAGTGAAGGCTTCTTAGTCTCTGTAATCAATAGGCTTTTTACTCTGGGCAAACTTTCTAACGGTTATTTTCAATTAAAATAAAAATTGAGCAAAAATGTCAAGATGATCTTTATATTTCCAGCCTTTGGAGTTTTTGTGGAAGGCCCTTCAAGCTTACTTATCGCTGCAGAGAATTTTCAGTATGCGGCTTTCAATTGCAGGACCACCTTACCAAGTATCTCTGCTGGTGGTGGCTGTGGAACATCACACTGCTACTTCTGATTATTTCCTCTGTGTGATAAACCCAGGTTGTCTTTTATGGCTATTGTCCTTTTAACTAGAGTAGTTAAGAAAACATGTTCCATTTGTGGCACGTCGGTTGATACAGCTCTGGTGATAACTGGCTATGGTGAGTTAGTGGCAACTGTCAAAGGAATGAATTTTATGCCTGAGGAATATTAATGTGAGGTGCTCATGCATAAAAAACAGAAGTTAGTTGAAATTTACATAACACTTCCTGCACCTGCTTGAATGAACTGTTAGATTATTGTACCAGGCTGCCTCAGTTCAAACGCTTTGGCTTCTGCCATTCTCAATGGATTAGTAAAAATAATTGTGTGGTTTGACAGAGGAATTTATATTGCGTTTGAGAGTCTTTGAGCAAACACTAGAGAGTGAAAAACACATTATAGGGCTGGTGAGCTGTGCTGTGGGAAATGTAAACTAAAGCATTGATGTATCTTTAGGAGTTGTTTCCTTTTTACTACTTGTGAAACACTTCCCATTTAAATCAATTGTGAATAAATAAGATCTGCAGTGTAAAGTGATGAGTGAAATTTATTAAACTGTAACTATCATGCAATATTTACAGAAGAATAAGGGAAATCATTACATTTGCCAGGGGTGAAGTTGGATTTGCTCTCTGAGGACGTGCCCAAAAGCCAACTTCAAACTCAGATGCTTATGTTTTAAAGAAAAGTGTGCTGTTTTCTCATGCATGTGTTTATGTGGCTCCTAGGACTTTGTGGCAAGAGAGAAAAGTTACCTTTGTTTATTAAGATGGAGGCAGTTAAGTCTTTTAATCTCCTCAACTACTTATTTCCTTTGTTTTTTTCATCCTGCTTAAGAATGCAATAGTTAGTGACACCATAGATGCTGACTTAGATTCCCACAGCTGCACTAACTGTAATGGGAGTTGAAACAGTTATTATAACCTATGCACCCAGGGGTCATGTGGAAGAGGGTACAAAACAAGGTGGTAAAGTCAAAGCACTTAGTGTACTACAGGTTTGTTATGTTTAAAAAAGTGTTGCACAGCTTGGAGGTTAAGTCCAGGTACTTGGAAGACAGTTGTGGTTGGATGTGTGGCTGCAAACTTTGACTAGCTGAGGTTACATCATGAAATACAAGTATTTACAATTTTAAGACAGTTAACTTATTCTTCCTCAATTTTGTTTCTATTTACCTGGTATTATGCTCATTCCAAGCCACTCTGGACTGACCACCACCACTGTTGTAGATTTTAATAATGTTATCTTTTTCCCAGTTCTAGTACATCCTATTTGTAATATTACAACATATTTGTAAATGCTGAAGCTTTCTTTTAAGAAAGAAAGGTATAAAAGAGCTTCAGAACATCTCTGGGTATCATTTTACTTTATATGGTGAGACGCACAGGCCTTGAAAACCAGGAAAATGAGGAAAAACTTTTCACCTGTTTGCTATGTTAAATGAACATCAGATTTAATTGTTTGTAAAGTATGGTAGAGATAAGAACAATACTCCTCGTATTACCCGAGCTGTCTATTTAAAACTGGAGTTAAACCAGTTGGGTGGCTCTGAGAGAGATTGCAAGCTTCCTGGAGTGCAGGACTTGATGTAAAGTGTCTGGGGGTTGTCTGCTCTGGTGCAATAGATTATGATTACTTTTTTCTTTATGCTCTTGATGAACTGGGTTGTGTACCAGAAGCAGTCATGGGTTTGCCAAACAACCATGGTTTTCATCCAGATTCTGACCCTTGTGATCACATTTACTAATCATTTAAAAGCAACTCTGTATCATTAGTGTAGTTGATAATTTTTTTTGCACACTCCAATAGAAACATGATTTGGCCTATCTGCTAATAAGGTAATTCTGAGGCTTAAGTACTGAAGTTGTATGGTTTAAATCTTTCAAAACCTTCAAAAAAAACCTAAAGGACCCCAAAACTGTAGGTCAAGGGAGGGGATTCTTACCCTCTACTCCAGTCTCATGAGCCTCCACCCTGCAGTCCTATGTTCAGCTCTGGGGCCTCCAACAAAAGAGGGACATGGAGCTGTTGAAGCGAGTCCAGAGGAGGCTGTGAAGATGCTGTGAGGCCTGGAGCAGCTCTGCTCTGGAGCCAGGCTGAGAGAGCTGGGCTGGTTCAGCCTGGAGAAGGGAAGAGTTGTGTTCTATTGGTCCACAGTACCTATCCTACTGAAATAACAGACCAGCTGCAGGGCTAAGAGTAGGTTTTGTTTAGACATGCTTTGTGTGAGACACTTATCCCGTGTCTAAGGAATATCTTTTGTACCTGATGTTGTCCTTGTTCCAGGGAGTATCTGTAGTTCTTGGCCTTGTAGGCTGCCTGCAGCGATGGGCCAGACCAGCACAGCTCATGAGCAGTAACCCACAACCTTGACAAAAAGCCACAAACTATCTTTGCACTATTCTGAACTTCTTTAATGGCAGTGGTGATGGTGGGAAGGTGGTGGGTTTCTTTGTGGTTTTCAGAGCAGGGAAGACCATGCTGCTATGTCTTTCTTGGTTCCAGCCAAATCCAGTGGCAGTGTCTAGCCTCTGTCTGGAGCTCAGCTGTTAGAGGGAGCCAGAGGCTCACACTTAATTTTGCCCGGTATCTTATTCTTTTGAGAGGTTGTAGCTTTTGGCTCCCAACTCCCCACTCAGCATTAGTGCAGTAGAACTGTGGTTCCCTCTTCTGGTGGGTTCTGTATCCTATATACTGATTACCCCTATGGCAGAGTTAAAGTGCACTAAGGGTTAGTCTCTGAGCTCCTTAAGTTTCAAGTGAAGCTTTCAGTGTTCTTAGGACTCTTAGTGTATACTGAGTGTTCAAATCCCTGGGATGGATCAGGAGACCAAAATTCCCACTGGTCTTCCATGATAGCTGCTGGGGCAGGCCCTGACCACCATAAGCTACAGAACTGCTGTCATTGGTTCAGCAGAAGGAAACTCACTGTGAGTCCTTAAACAGCCTCCTGCTGCAAAGCATTCATGGTTACTGTTTTAATAAATTCCTTCCTTACTGAAGATCAGAGGTTTGTCAGTTTGTAAATTAATCATTAGCTTATGTTGCTTTACAAAAAAAATGTTTAATAAAAGTCTCCTCTCTAGCTGCCTTTGCAACATCTGCAATTTACCTGCTCATGAGAGCAGTGTTATAAATACATGCAGCGAGACAGAGAAGTGAGATACTATAGCAGTTTTATGGCTATGTAAACAAACCTCCTTTGTCAGAATTCAGTCATCTTTAACAGCTGGGAGGTGATGCTTCTAGTGATGGTGATCACCTTCCAGATGATAGTACCTACTTATCCATCTCACAGTAATTTAAAGAGGAGCCACAGCTCATCCATCTTTTTCAAAGAGTCAAATGAATATTTGACTGTAGGAATTTAGCATTTACCCTTCATGGGTCAGTGGATGGGTTAGTCTTTAAGTATCTTTAGGGAGAGATTATTCTAATAAAGCCTCTTAGCACACAACATGCGGTACTAGTATTTCTTTTTCTTTTTTTTTTTTAATGTAAACCAAGTAGCAGGCTATGTATCCCCATAAACCATGTTTCAAACACAACATCCCCACAAGTTAGGGGTGTAGAGAGCAGATTAATGGAAATACCTTGTTTAAATCCTTCTTCGGGAAATGGATCTCTACAACAGGCTAGCAGGAAGGCACTTTGATTATTGTTTTGAGCCAATGTTCTAGGAGTGTTCATCTTAAAGGCAATCATTTTTCTATTTCTTATGTTGCTGCCTCCTCATTTAATCCCAGTTTTCATTAATCCATTATTTGTGTACATAGGATTATTTACCTTGAAATTTGCAAGCCATGCAAGCATCAAGTGAGATCTAAATTTAGTGTTTCTTAGGAAAATATGTCACTCATAAATTGCAGACATTGCATTTCTTTTATTACAAAGCCCAATTGTTATAAGCTTTCCTGTACACCGCATGCTTGTCTTGCCTGGTTTGCATCTGCAACACTTGTTCTGCTCAGTAGCTCACAGGTTTAGAAAGTAATTCAGGACAGCGGCTGAAGAACATTGTATTTAGTTAAAAGTAGAAGGGTGTTTTAGTTGACAGTGTAAATAGGGGCGTGACCTTTGCTTTTCACATTTCCTTGTGTCATTAGAAAGAAAAGTGTCTTTTTTTCCCTATGGTAAGAAACTAATGGAAGCACTGCATGGTAAAATTCTGGACTTTTACATTTGAAAATATTGTGGTATACACTGAAAGTAGGGAGGTTTGCTGCCTATTAACACTTACTACTAAAACTGCCATGTCTTTAGAAGGATTTGGCTTCCTATTAGTGTTTTGCTTATAGAGAAAACCAGGTCTGAACTTCCATAAAGTACTAGAAAGCAAAAGATCTTAACCTCTCTCAGCTGTAAAGCAACCCTCTAATGTGAAGAGGGTGGAAAGCAAGGCACTAATATCTACCTGAGGTCTGTGAGTCTGCTTAGCCTCAGCTGGGGGATGTGGAATTGGCTCCCTTTGTGATGACTCTTGGAATCTTTGTGGTTTTGTTTTGTTTTTTTGTCACACTCTGAAGGCACCTTCTGACTCACCAAACGTGTTCCACTTGTTCTGTGCTTGTAGTTAAAACCTCTGCATTGCTCTATCAAAGCTTGTGGTGCTGATCCATGATAGGAGTTAAAATCTGTAGTATACTGCTAAAAATTTAGAGGAAGATTAAAATAAATTAGGGGGGAAAAAAAGATTCATCATTTACGGTCATATTTAATTCAGCTACTTTTAAAATTGAACTGAAGTGCCTGATGATTTCTGGTACCTCCATGGGAGAACCAGAGAGTTCAGGTTACTACTACGGTTTGGGCTAGGCAGGCTCAGCCAGGGACAAAGCTGTGTTATTTAAGGTCAAACTGGGAGCTTGCTATACAGAGAAGATATAAGCAGTAATTAGCATGCATCCTCTAACTTTTAACCTGTAAAATGATGTTATTTCACTTGAACCCAAAGTAAAGATCCAGAGACAGCGAGCAGCAGCTGGCTAGCCAGAAATAAGTGTAAGAGGGGCTTTAAGAGAGGAATGAGTAAGTGAGCTCCCAGATTTCGACAGTTGCTTCAGAATTATTTTGTGACAGAAAACAGAGAATATGGTACCTCAAAGAAGGTCTTTTTGAAGGGTTCAAGAATCCAGGATTCAAGTTGCAGCTTCTTCACAGTTTCTACTCTTCTTATGACACCCGTAGGCATGACCTAAATCTTATAGGTATTAAAACATTACCTTGTAGGCATGGCAAGATCTCAGCTGTTTTTTTGGCAGTGACTTAAGTCCAGATTATTTAAGTGTGAGACCTGCATACTTAAGCACCTTCAGAACTGTGGCCATGAGATTTTAAAGATTAAATAGCAATGAAACAGGCCACCCTCAAAATAGTTGAGGATCAAAGAAGAAAAGGAGGGACATAAATTAAGGCAAGTTTGATGTGTCTATATGGACTTTCTCCTAAGAGTTTCCAAGTACTTCAGCTTAATGCTAGTTTCCAAGCACTTAAAGAATATGCCTTATCCCAGCTTTACCTAGGTTCTCTCTATATAAAGGGGGGAGAATAGCTTGTCCCTGTCTCACAGTGATAAAAACATTAAAAGATTGTGAGATTTTTTCCAGTACTGCACTAATGGGGGCTCTATAAACACCTTAGATAGTGGAAAGGTAAGTTGAAATGGCAAAGCAGAGGTCATGAACATCTGGAGATGAGATGTAGAAAGGGGCAAAGTTGCGCAAGGCCTGGAAGGCCTGGTAATAACTTTATATACTGTATTATGTCTAGGAGGGAGAATTTCAGCTTTCACTGACCTTTATTTTGAGCTTTTTTCTTCTCTATTTTATTTACTATTACACGTACTGACATTTGTACAGTTTCACATTTGTCAAAGAAGAAATTTGGCAATTTTCTCTTTCAGACTTTGTTTTAAATTGCGTGTGTGTACATGCAGGAGATTTGCCTTCTGTTGTCTACTATGGCATGCAATTAGAACTTGCAGCAAGGGGACAAGGCCCACTCTTATAGTAGCAGTGGGTATAGAGGTACACATATGTTTGATCTGAGTAGCGAATTTAGCTAAAAATGGCTATGGAACTGTTTTATGTCATAAGAATTGGAAGGAACTCATACAGCCAGGTTAACCCAATAGTTTCCACTCTAAGAGCATGTCAGAAATTTATGACTTTATTAAGCTCCAGTCATAAGTTTTTAAACTTGAAACTTAAGTTTACCATGTCATATGATTTCTTGAGGATATTTTGCAACAATAATGATTTGACCATTTCCTGAACTAACAGCACAGAAATATATATTGCTCAGTATTGTTAATTTATTTATGGTTCTTCTTTCATATACTTGAACAAGATTTGGCAGGGTGATGTTCTCTTTCCTTTAGAATCTGGTTAAATTGACTCCTCTGTCATGGAAAAGTCACTTTTTTCACACTCTAGCCTTGTTAGTTGGTGGCCACTAAATCACTGAGGAGCGTAGTTTGCATCCACCAGTGAGATTTACCTCAGGTGTACAGACTCTGAGCAGGATGATTGCCATTGCATGTCTGTGATTCCATGGTGGCTCTGGCCCAAAGCCTTGAGTCTGGAGAGCAGGTTTGGTGAGGGATAATTTGGGTGAAATAAAATCAGAGAAAACAAGTACAGAAGAGGCTGTCCAATAGTAACTGAGAACAGTCACTTCTTAGAGTTCTGAAACTACTCTGAGGAATTTGAATTGAATGATTTCAAAATCCCATAGAAAAATGCGTTTTGCCCACATGGTATATACTGGGCTGCACAGAGGATCCCTGCTACCTTTTTGCTTGACTTGCATGTGGGCCTAAGAAGTTGCAGTCCCACTGTGGGCCCTTTTTGGAGCCAGGGTGATCCCATCTCCACTGCCTCAGTTTGCTTTTCAGTGTTAGGGCATTAAATCCCACCATCACTCACTTTGAGGTTATGAGATGGCACCCCTAAGGCCCAGGTAAATTTAACATTAGTACATCCCCATTTTTATGTGCGTGATTACACAATCTCATTTTTCTTTTGACCGAGTGATCTAAGTGAGGATGTGGCTCTTCACTTTGAGCACATGAAACACTAAGCATATTTTCATGAGATGTGTGAAGGAGGAAAATCGCCTTAGCCCCAGGGTTGTCTGTAAATTTCGTCTTCTGTAGTCACTGGTCCTCTTTAGGAAAGCTTATACTTTGGGTAAACAGATGGCCTGATCCTGCTCCTGCTGGAATAGTGGGGTTTTCCATTACCACGGTAGATACAGGGGTCAGGCATTGAAGCTTCTGAACGAAGAGGTTGGAGAAAATTATCTCTCAGAGCCTTTCATAATTTTGAGGTGCTCACTTCTTCCTTGCCTCATTTTGACACTGAGTTATCTGGCTAAAAACCAGTCTTGCAAAAGACCCTTGCAAAGCTTATCCTGCCAGAGGGTGACTGCTGCTTTAGGAGTGCAGAGCCCTTTCACACAAGGGAGAAGGGTTGTGTATTGAAGATATTTGCCACTCAGTTCCTTGCAGTGATTCACATAATATGCCTCATCTTGCAAGTATGTCAGATCAGTAACTATCATATGGCAGGTTTGCAGGTTTAGCCCCACCTCTTGCCCTTTAGAAACTGTTCTGTAGCAATGACAGAAAAATTATGCATGTGTGCATGTGTGCACATATTAGTGTGTCTATACACAGATATGTCTATATTACATATATATGTATATATACACATATATTACATACGCGTATGTCTGTATTACATACATGTATACATACCAGGTATAAATATAAGTCTGTATATACGTACTAGGTATGTACAGACTGACAGTATCTCATGCACATTTGATAACAAGACAATTTAAAAGGCAATTTATTGGCTTATGTTTGGCATGGAATTTTTAAAGACTGTGTATGGGCCATAAATTTATACATGCATACATGTATCCATGCATGCACACACACAAATATTCCTGTCCTCTACAGCGCATTGAAAAAGCAACGCATTTTAGTTTATTCTTGTCATGGAACTTGCTCAAAATGGATGTTAGTGTATCAGTTCCTGTATTTCAGAGGAGAGCAGCACAGGGACACGCAATCCAAAGTTGCTTGGTATTATTCAGCTGAAATTAGATTCATTGCTTTGATTATTCCATTGTGGGCCCCAAGTTATATTTTAGTGTCCTTCACCCTTTTCTCCTTTATTATTTATAACCCACACTCTTTGAGCAATGACCAGGACTAATCTGTAACCTTCTGTCCTTCTGCCTGATTCGTTCTCTTTTGAAACACAAAGATTGAAACAAATATTCTCAGGCTCTCTGTTAAAATATAGATAGATATTTTCCCCATATGTCTTATACTGAAATAAGACTTAATGGAGGTTTTGCTTTTCTAATTCAGTCTCAGTGGACTTACTTTAAAAGAAAATAGCAAAGGACTGGGAAGTATATCTTCGGCATTCGTTGTATTCTAATGTATCTACTGCACATATATGCACATAGGTATTTTACAGGCATTCACCAAATGGCTTGTGGGGCCATCTTGATTGTTAGATTAATGCATCCATGTTTTATGGGTTTTTCTCCCCCGCCCCCTTATGTTTTTTTGTTTCCTCTGCAATGTTAGCTGCACCTAAATAAATAAATTAAATAGTAATTCATTTGTGCTTACTCTGCATCACAAAGAAGTGGGGCATAAAACAGCATTAGCAGTGAATCCCCTGAGGACCAAAGAACCTCACAGGGGGCTGGTCCTCTGAATGGTCTGTGTCACTCCCTAGCAGATAATGACTGAAACAGGATCTGTTGCCACTGGGAGCTTTTAATTTCCTTACATTGTACAGATTGCTGTGATCCAATGCAAAGTGACAGCTACTATTTCAGTACAGCTCATTAACAGCTTTTGCAAAAGCCACTGTGCTCCATGTCTTCACGTAGGCTCTATTCCAGTGATCTGTGTTCGTGCAAGCTAGAATTCAGCCTTTGGATAAGTTATAAAATAGCAGAGTTGCAGACATAATAAATGCAGTGTCTTAGATACCTGGGGAAAACAGACAGTATATTCAAACTTATCTTGGGGCAGAAAAATTCATGTCCATACTTGAGAATAACTTGAGAAAACCGAGGGATTTATTTGCTTGGTGAAAGACCAGCAATAATGTATCAAAGAGTGAGGAACACGTAACAAAAAAAGCTTTCTCGGAAATTTAGGAAATAGCAGGATAGTTGACAGGGGAAGAGGAAAAGGAGACAATTCAAGAAAATAATTGGAAAATTAAGGGAAAGTTCTCAAATTCTCCAAGACACATGGAATAACAGGACATCGTTATGTTTCTTACTCATGGGCAACAAAGTTAGAATAACTTCTGTTGTGTTAGGTTGGTTTTGTCTGTATATTTTTGCAAGCACTAGGAAATTGTAGCTAGCTTCAGTATCTTCAAATCAGTGGAAAATTCTTGCTTTCATTTATCCAGGAGTGTTTATTTTCCCAGCATACGTGTATATAGGAAAAATTGCATCGGCTGGTGTAGCAGGCCTGAAAGCCACTTTCTTTTGTTTATTATTTTAATAATTTTGGTTAGAAAAATAAATCCACTGAAAGCAAGGAAAGAAAAGCCTGGTTTTTCCATTGCTGGAAGGATCCTTTGTGTTTAATAGGAAAATAGTAAAATACGCCCGGAGCATTCTGGGTTTCCCTCATCCTTCAGTCCTTTGAGAGGGGCAAGAACTGCCAAGCTGGGGTTTAGTAATTCCAGCGAAATTGATGAACCCTGGAAGGGTGTCCCAAATCAGAAACACTGTTGATTGTCCTGAGTTTATGGGAACATATTTGTGGTGCTTCTGTGTCAGCATCTTGGTTCTGAACATATCACAGAACACAAGCACAGAAGAACAGAGTTACAGAGGACATTTCTGAGCAACTTAAAATGCTAAGAGGTTTTTATCAACCCTTCTTCAGCTTCATGAAAGTGAAGGTATTCAACATCTGCAGTGGTTATAAGGAAGTCGGAACTGAGAGTGTAGCATATTCTGTGTGTGTTTGCTGAAGGTGGAGTTTGTAGTTGCAGAGTGAGAAGTTGGAAAGCTCAGTGGGAAATGGGTCACCATTGAGTATAAAGTCCTGACTCTGATGACATGCAAATCCGGAGAGATGAAGAGTGGCGTGTGCTTTGCCTCGGTAAGGGGAGCTAAATTGCAAGTAGTTGTCATTTAAGTTCTTACTTTAGTTTTGCTTCTGTTTGTGGGGCTAATTGCAGTCTAATTGCCGTGAGATGTTTACATTTGTGCATGAAAGAAATAGCATCAGATATGGGTAACAGGATGAGAAAAACAGATGTAGTTACATTTGGAGCTTATGTGTGATTTAATGAAAAGCTGCAGGATGTGGCATGGTTGTTACAAGGTGGAAGTTTCCGTATTGGGGAACTTCTTTTCTTCCTTTTTTCCCCTCTTGCAGAAGGTGAGAGAAGGGCTAATCCTGGGCCTGTAAAGTAGGTAAGTTGCAACAATGTCATTGACAGCTGAGCAGTCTAGAGCTAAGTGATTTGTAGTGCCAAGGAAGTGCTCTCAAATACCCTACAGGACTTGTAGCAAGCAGGGAGAGAGAAAACCAGAATCTCATGGTTTTAGGGCAGTACTGAATGGGATCACTGAGCAAGTACTGAACTATGTGGATCACCTATTCAGGATAGCAGATGTATGGTTTAGTGTTCAGTAAAAATATACTGTCAATACCAACAGCGCTTTTTTTACAAGTGAAACTACATTTAAACACATGCAAAACATGTAATATGTAACACGTAAATCACCTTGCTACAGCTCATAACCTGTTGCTTCTATCTGCAGTGTTCCTCTTATTCCTCACTCATTTTTCTGTCAGTATGAAAAATATCAATATGTAAAAATGAATACACACATACACCTTTAATAAGGAATGGAAGCACGGCTCAGCGCTTAGGCTCATACACTTAGGGAAGTAAATAGGATTATGTATAATTAAAAATGCATTCATATGGTGTACAAAGAGAAGCCAACTGGCTATATATAAACTATGAATGAGTTTAAAAAATTACTGCATCAGATGTGTGCAGCATATTGTATTACATGTGTGTGTATCAGAAATATGTTGGGGAAGATGGAAAACTAGTAAGTATATATTGGTGTATCCAATAGACAGAATGTATGGTGGATCCTCATTAATTCAAACACTTTGAGGGGCTGTATTGTAATAAATAAAGGTGTCAAGCTGCTAGTGCAAGTACAGAGACTTGAATGAAGTTTTACCACAAAGAATGAATGTTGTCACCTTACGATAGGACTAAACATAGCAATCTCTCTAAGAACAGCAACTAGAGAAATAGAAGAGTGACTCAGCATTAGCTGAGGCAGCTGATTTATGTGGCCCTGGCGTATCCAGCATCTTCTCTAGATAAGAACTTAGCACCAATGGATTGGCAGGACTCCCTGCTTTCACAGTGTCATTATTGCAGGCTCTAATCTCTTGCCAGGAAGCTTCTGCACAGGGTGCCTCAGGACTTGTCTGAGTGTGGGACTGAGCATGTCCCACTTCCAGAACCACTTTGAAAAGTCTTTGTAGCTAAACTAGTGCAAAGGGCAAAATTAACCCTTTGTGTGGAGGTTATTTGGCCTATTCACCTATCAGCAAAGGAGAAAGAAAAATAAGTAACCTTAAATAAACCAGTTAAGTGAGTTATGATTAAAGAACCTAGAATTACGTCTGTATGCAGACAGAAATTTTAAATACGATTAGTATCACATTACAACCATTACATGTTGGTTCAATCAGGCACATCTCTAGTAGGGGGAGACTAGCACTGTGCCTAGTGATATACCTCCAATCATACTTTTTCTCTGCTTGGTTGGAAAAATTCAGTTTTACACAGCTACATGGTGTTTCTGCAATATATTGTGCTCAAGGGTAAGGCAAGAAAGCATCCAGCCACGTGTCTTACATCTCTGGCTGAATGCATAAACAGCCTGAGTACTGAAGCTCTAAACAGCATGATATGTTTGAGAGTCTGTTTGTGACACTCAGAAGTCTACAAAGCAGAATTCTCAAAATTAATTAAAATTGTGAACTGATAGTACTCTAAATTAATTAAAATTATGGACTAATATTACTTAATGGTGCTTCTAAAATTTTATTTTCAGCCCTGACTTCTCTGTGAGGTGGAAAACTTAGCTGACTGCTAAGGACCATTGAAGACGCTGTCCTGTGTCTTTTTCGCACATTGTTCCCCTAAACCGCAGTGGTACTTTTTCAAGTGGAAAACTTGCATGTGTGAATTAAATTGCAGGGTCGAATGCTGCTCTTGGATGTGCAGGAAGAACCCAGTCGATGATGACAAATGAATCAGGCATTATATGGTAAAATTGAGGGTATTTTACTCTTTAAGTTGAAGGAGAACATGTATGGCCACATTTTCAGGTACATATATAGTCACTGTGTACCTTAAGAAAATGTTCTTAAAATACATACTCTGCATTGGTTTTCATGAGCAGGATGTGTTAACAGATTAATCACTTTGGGACCATCAACTCCCAAACTCATGAATATAGAAGATCATAGGGTTTTGATTTTTAAACACTAATTTTGTGTGTCTTGGGTTTGGAAGCTCCCTGATCCATGTGTTCACATTTCTATTCTGTACAACCATGAAAAGCAGAGGGTTGTTTTTTTCCTTGGGGGAGGAAGGAGGGAGGAAGAAGGGAGAAAACTCATCTGTATTCACTTGACTCTGCAGCAGGCTCTTTAGAAAACCATTAAATACCGTAGGTCTCAGTGAAGCACACTGACTGTCAAAGCTGCCTGTGGTCACTAGGCACGGGATCCTGTGAAAAATTAGCAGATGTGTTGATTCCTTTGTTTTGGGACTATAGGTTCTAGGATTAATAAAGAAGCAAGCAGACTTTGTGAGTCTTGTTATAAAGATGTATCCTAGGGATGGGACATAGTGATATATTTCTATTTAGAGCTCAGTTCTTTGCTGGCCTGTGCCAAGAGACAGCCACCACAGAGGCAAGATGAACCGTGGGGAGCTACTTAGCCTGGTACCGGGAGCTGCGGGAGGTCTGTGATGAGCCTGGACAGCACCTCTGCTAGGCTGAGCTCCCAGAAAATAGTGGGTAGTGAGGATTTTCCCTCTGCAAAGCAAGGAGGTGCTGTTGTGTGGTGTCATCACACTTGTTTTCTCCTTTCAAATAGCACTCAGGGGGGTGGGGGGGGGCAGGCAAATAATCTTTTTGACAAGGAGGAAATGAAATGGGGAAACTTTTTATATGTCTGTGAACTTAGTTGGACTTACAGGTCAAAATGCTTATTTTGGCTGTTTCCCATTCCCTTTTCTCCTCCCTCCCATTTGAAGGACTTGGTGATGATCAAAGGAGTGTGTCTGGGCCCAGGTTATTCTAGCTACAAGAAAGAGAAAATGGTATTTAAAAACCCATTTAATTAAATGACAACACTTGGGATTTCATTTAGTTCACATTATAGGAGGAATTTAGCCTTCCACTGCTACCACCTGCTGCCAGGCTGAGCTGCAAGCGGTGTTCCCGTGTCTCACCGATGCAGGTGAACTCACTGCCGAACCACTTTCACAGTCCAGAAAGCATGACATTCCTTGTTACCAGTGGGAGGAAAGGCTAATTGAGAAGTGTGTATAAAAGCTGTAATGAGTAGCATTTACATGTATTGATTAGAAGTAGGGCCACCGTCTCTCATTTATCACCACCAGCAGCTGTGAAATTTTCCCCACGTCGATTGGCACGGCTCATATTCCCACTCCTCTGGTTCTTTATTGCTTTTTCTTCCCCCCACCCGCACTGAACCAGAGTGCTGATCCACCAGCTGGAATGGGCTGGTAATTACTCCTGCTTCTCCACCAGCTGCCACAATTGCCAAACCGCTGGAGTGAAAAATTCCATCCCGCATTTCCGATTTTTTACATTACCACTGCATAATCATATTTGACGAATAATTAACCTGGGTTAATACTTCAGGGAGCCATTTGCAAGTAAATTGATAAGCTGAGTGCTGTAAAGGTGCACAAGGGCTAAAGGTTTTAGGAAGCTGCACACAGCAGCCTACTGGCTGTGCTGTTTTAATGTACGCATACCTCCTGACCATCTTAATTAAGAGTGGACTGTGGTTGCTGTCCTCCAGGCTCCTATAGAGCCTGTGGCTCAGGAGGAGTCAGAGGATGGGAAATACACTCAGATTAAACTTTCTGCTGTGCATGTCTCATGGCAGTGGTGCAATAGATATGAGCAAGTGCACTTCTCTTAGATTTAGAAATGAAAACTGTTAGAAACTTGTTAGATGGGCTTGAAATCAATGGAGCTGGATGCAGGTGATGTTGGAGAGCTGTTCTCCCTGCCTTTAATAGTGGTGTGGAGGTCAGTGAGAGAGCAGAGTGGAGTTTTTTTTGGAATATATCTATTTGTATATTTTTCTCAATGAAGGCAGCTGCAAGGTGTTTCAAATGTGTGCCTTCGCTTTGGGGTCAATCTTGGACTTCTGACATACGAGGACAACCTCCCTGTGAGGCTTCTTGGCTTTATAAATCAACTCTTCCTTCAACTTCGTCTTTTAGAATGCTTGGCATGTATGTTATTAGGAGCTAGATTGCACCAAATAGTTATTTGTAGCTTTCAGCGGGGTTTCTTGGGGATATTGGTGGAAAAGATAGTTGGGGTTTGTTCTTCCCCTTTAAATCAGCTGGTGGCAGACATTTATTTTCATCCTTCTTTTTTTCATTTTTTGGTAAACATTTATAGCTAAATAATATAAAGAATAAGTTTATCACAAGTGAATCAGCACAAATTTTCTAATGTACTTGTAAGGGTCCTGTAAAAAGTAACCCACATTCAAGAAAAGACTGTTCAAATAACAGGTCCCTCTGAAGCTTTTGATACTGAGAAGCCTTATGCTTATACTCAGCTTCATCTAATATGGGCTCTTTGACAGATCTTTGCTTGGTAATTCAGCAAGAGAGAATAAAGCCTCTTTCCTTTAGGTAGGTAAAATTCTATTTCATCATCTTGGGTGATTTCTGCAATGTGTTCCTGACTCAAAAAGTCATGTTTCAATTGAGGCCACATAAAGGGTATGGATGAGGGGTCCAGAGAGTTCGTCGTGTTTGTTTTTCTGACCCAATGATAACTGTTATCCAGCCAAATACTTCTTCCTCAATAAGGAGGAATGTCATTGAGTCCTCCTGAAGCATAGTTTTGGTCAGAGCAAGAGGCAGAAATTAGAGTTAAAAAAGGTAAAATGTTATCACAAATCTCACCTGGGTTTGGGTTTTGCTATGTAGCTTCATTCCTTAGATTCACAAAAGAATTTCAAGAGGAATATAAAATATATTTCTATTTTGGGGGACAAATGCCAGAAAACAGCATCTGAATGATCTGAAAAAAGAATTGGTCATTTAGTATTTCCATAAAACTTCTTGATTCGTTATCTCCTCAAGATTTCCAGCCTAACTCCTGATTTTTGACAGTCTTGGTGGCAGCTCCCATGTGCTACATAACTGCAAAACTGTGAATCAGGAGAAGTGAATCAGAAGAAAGGTTGAGAAAATTGGGGCTGTTCAGCCTGGAGAAGAGAAGGCTGTGTGGAGAACTCATAGCAGCCTTCCAGCATCCGAAGGGGGCCTATAGGGATGCTGGGGAAGGACTCTTCATGAGGGACTGCAGTGATAGGACAAGGGGTAATGGTTTCAAACTTAAATAAGGGAACTTTAGATTGGATATAAGGAAGAAATTCTCTACTGTAAGGGTGGTGAGGCACTGGAATGCGTTGCCCAGGGAAGTTGTGAATGCTCCATCCCTGGCAGTATTCAAGGCCACGTTGGACATAGCCTTGGGTGGCATGGTGTAGTGGGAGGTGTCCCTATCCATGGCAGGGGGGTTGGAACTAGGTGATCTTAAGGTCCTTTCCAACCCTAACTATTCTATGATTCTAAGTTACTGGATTTGCATATTATGGACTTGCCAGCATGCCACAAGTTGGTGGCATGCAGAACTCCATCAAGCCAACATTTGAACAGTCCCTAGGGCAGGACACTGCCTGCTGAGCTCCCTGTTCAAAGCCCTGTGAGCTCCCCATTGCTTGTGTCCCAGGAATACCTCTGGAGATGGTGATTGGGCCAGGTGGAAGCTACAAGAGCCATTTAAGTTACTTCATCTGTACGTGGAAAAGCAAAAGTATCAGAAAACAAATAAAACGTGTTCTTTGGGGTTTATGAGGTCAAGGCAGTTTTATTATTCACTAAGATGACTCAAGAGAGAGATGCAGAGGAGATTATTTAGACATTATCTGTATGGTCCTATGAAGAATGAGACTTTCCGTTCCCTGTTACAGGTATGCTGACTGGGAGCAGGTTTGGGTAGGTGGCCTTGAAATTGTAAGCCAGGTACCTGGAGGTAACATCATTTTTCTTGAATGGTGCAGTATTTGTTTAAGAAGCATAAACCCTGATCGTGTGGGATGTAATCTTTCTGTTAGGTTATTTGCTTTAAATAATAGGGGTTTATCAAAAGTAGCTTAAGTGAAAATTTACCTCACCTTATGTGTAGTGATTTACCCTGTTGCTAGTGAGAACCTCAGGATTTCTGTGTTATTTTATGTCATTTCAGAGATTTCCAACAGGAGGAATAATGCTTAAAAATATGGGGTTTACATGATTTTCAGTGGGTTTGCTGTGTTTTGTGGGTTTTTTTTGCCCTCAAGTATAATAAGTATTTTATAAAAAAACTTCTTCATTGTACAGGACCAAGGGACACCAAATCCTGAGTTTCTGTACCCTTAGGCTGAGATGTGCAAGCCCTGTATAACTTGTTATTAGGAATTTGGTGTGAAGGATTCACTAAAGACCACTGCCACTGAGCCATTGCTGGTCAAAACTTGATGCACAAGGGAAGTTTGCCTTAGCCAGAGGTGCTAGAATCTGAGGCAGGCACTTCAGGATGTGGCCCATTTATACTAAATATAAAAGTAAATATGACAACATGAATTAGCCTTTTCAGTTTTGTTTTCCTGTGGATGTCCTCTTTCAAACCTAAACAGAATTGCACAGGATGACCTGGTGACTTGGAAAATAAATAAGGAATAACCCAAACCTGACTCATGCTGTATTCCTCAGGCATGGAAGCAGCCTGGCTTTTCCTAAGGCATATCTTCAATGCATGCCAGACAGAAAGGCAGCGCTGGGCATTTGTCACCGTGTGTGGTAATGCAGGGGAAAGCAGTTCCTTTCAGAGCTCAACTGTAGCACTAAGTGAAATCAATGGCCAAACAATCTAACACAATTGGTCACATATTGATAGAATTAAACACTGCTGTTAACGTGACTTGTCATTGATCTGACAAAAACAGAGTCCAGGGTAAAAGTCGCCCGGAGCCTTTAGACTCAGTGTTTATGTAGCAAAGGTTGGGAAATTATTCGCTCCATCTGCTTCTAACATATTCTTTTTTATTTTTGCTGACAATACTCCTCATTCTGGAAAACACTCACACAGGACTTTAACCCCTTCGTGGTCACAACCTGAGAGTGCACAGCCGCGCACCCTCTGTGTGCACCGGGAAATGCTCCCAAAAGTTACCCCAAGTACTGGGAAGCTTCTCCAGGCTGGGAGTGCCAGAAGGCTGGTCAGCACTGGGACATGATCATCCAGATCAGCAGTTCTGCCAGCAAGCAGACCCAAACAGTGGAATGCAGAATATTACTGATGTTGAAATTGGGACTCTATCAGGAAAGAATAAGACCCATACCTTCTGGTGCACAACATCTCTGGCTGGTGCAGGTTAAAGCCTGCTGTCTTGTAGCAGCTATGGTTCAGAGGGTAAAAATACCAATAAAGACAGCAATTAAGAGGTTTTCTGCTAATGTCACTTGAAAATAGTCTGCTTTTCAGGAATCATTTTTATTGAGCTCCAGCTTTGCATCTGTAGTTTTGCTGTTGGCCTTTTGCTGGTGTGTCAGAATCCAAAAGATTTTACGTTACGAAATCTTCACCTAGCTGGAATAATTGCCATGCATACTGGAAGCAAGCATCTAATGAGTGCCTGAAATATCTGAGCAAATTGCTGCAGAGGCTTGTGCACAGGAGACTTGTTCTTAATGCTGTCATTATCTCTGATCTGACCTACAAGTCAAGCTTTGCTTTTAGGCTGATTGCAAACCTGATAATGTTTTCTAAAGTATCATAAGAGGAAGGAACCTAGGTTTGTAAAAAGCGTATCTTAACTGGTAACTCGTAGTCACAACATGTCAGCCCTGTGTCTGCACCATTCACAGTGTTAGGAAAGGCATTCTCACCTGCTCTGCACTCACAATCACTTCTCCACTCCTAGAGCTCTTTGCCTCTTAGATGGCTATTTTGTTTGCTGTAATCTTTATGTTGTGTTAGAGGTTATAGATATTTGACACTTTGATAGCCAGTGTTGCTGCTTTGTTTATCTGCTGCCTGCCAAGCCCAGGCACTGCTGGCGATGGTGCCGGCAGGCTCTGCCTCTGCACATGCCAACATGGGTGCTCCTGGGGAGCCCAAGCACCCCAGGGGGATCAGCAGCAACAGGCACACCTCAGTTTAAGGGGAGAGCACGAGGAGGAACTGTATTTGCAGGAGTTTTGTTTACTTTTTTTCCTGATATTGCAGCTGTATAATAAAAGCTTTCCACCCAAGTTCGGTGTAGATATTGCTGGTGGATTGTTGTTGCCTGTGGCAGCCGCAATGGCAAGATTTGCTGTGCTGTACGCAGCCTAGGGACTCTGAGACAAGTTATCACACCTCCACCGCTCCTGCCTTTAATTCACAAGCCTTAGGAAGGTGTAGAGAGGGAGGGAGGGAGGGAGAAAAAACTTTAACGTACACAGTAACCTAGTCACGGGGGAGAGAGCCAGGAAAGACTTATGCTGCTTACTTGCACTTCTGGCAACATTACAGAAGCAGACAGGTTTCTTCTGAGTGGAATATGAGTTTTTTCCAAGATTATTAGTGGAAAGACATTCCCCCAGTAGGAAAGGAGGAAAGCTACCTGTGCACAGTAATTGCGTTCTCATAGTCTGAAGCTCTGTGGGGCACCATGGTGGTATTAATCCACTTTCTTCACACATCCTCGTCATGAAATCAAAATTTCTTGATGGTATATGCATCTGAACTGGAAATGTGCAATGCTTAGAAGATACTACTTTATGCCAAAGTCGAAAGCTAATTGCACATCATGCAATTCCCAGTGGATTGTATGTCTGAAGTCTCAGTGTGAACACTAAAAGCTCATTCCAGAGGTTAAAGAACCCTACTATCAGATGGGATGTCAGGAGGGAGATATAATTGCACAACAAAAGTGGTAACCTGTACAGCTTGGGAAAAGGATAGGACACAGCTCTTGCATCTTCAGAGAAATAGATCACCCCACCAAGAAGACAGTGATGTGATGTGGCCGCATCTCATACAAATGCTGTCTTCACTTCTCCTCTCTCAGTTGTACCCCTTCTCTTTTTCTTAAAGTGATCTAAAAGGCCTACAATATGGTGATGGTTTCATTAAATGCCCTGATGAAGAATATAAACAGTGAGAAAACCACACATCATACTGCAGTATGGTGGCAACAGAAAGAGTGTGCGCACAAAGCCTTGCTTTTTCTTATCTTTCTATGCAGTAGTTGGAATAACTTCCATAGAAGCTCTTCAGCAATTGTGCTTAGGTGGTTAGGGTGCTTATAGCACCTGCAAAATCTTTTGAAGCAAGAACAAATGATGTGAAATGAATTTTGGATGTTTCAGGCCAGATCCACATCTGAATAGTGCCTGTGGGTTTAGAGAGTCTGTGCTCTCTTATGGTAGGGATTTCAAGATGTTTTTATAAGACATAAGGTTGCATTTTTTTCATTAAGAGGCCTTACCTGTAATGGCATTATTAATACAAATAAAGGAGAAGTTAAAAGACAGCTCAATTTAAGGTGAGTACACTGTATGGCTATATCTCAGTAGCATTTTCTTACCTCATTCTTAGAGAAAACCCAGAAATGCTCATCTTATTTCATTAGTTATTGCAAATAAAATGGATTAGAAAGAACAAAGCTCTTAATGCTTACTTGATGCACCTTTCCCTATTAGAAGATAAAGGTTAAGGACTTAGTTGCCTTCTAAGTTCCAAAGCACCAGAGATTTTTACAGAATCCCCAAATATAGCTCTTAGAACCACAAGCCCATCTTTGCAGTCTTTTCCTTTGATTTTTTTCATTTATCAGCAAAATAGAAGTTCTGTCTAAAAGCTGCTCAAAATGTATGTCAGTTCACTTTCTCTTGACTTCATAGGATGCAGGAGCAGTGGCAAACTCTGCCCTGAATTTCTTCCTGTGCACTAGAATAACGGTGCTTAATTTTAAATGAGGAGCTGGTTAAATAGCTACATGTAACCTTCACATCAGTGTTATTTCATCACTTCTAATATTGTGTAACACTCAAACAGAGAATTAAAATTAAATACCCTTGATAGACTTGCACTGATGTATCGTGGTCGCTGGAGACACTTTAAACAGTGCAGTCAGCTGAGTGAGGTTTCTATGCTGTCTTTATCTCCTTGTGTCCATGAAGTGTTCGGCTTTTATTGCCACTTACTTATGCATCCTAGGATTGCATTTTTTTCACCTTAACTTAGACAATTGGCTGATCAAGGACAGCTCTTTAAGCGGGGGTGAGAGATCTGTAATAAATTATCAAAGACCTATGAAGCCAGCTTCATAATAAATTATTCCAAGTCCCATGCAGTTCCTAGCATTGCAATTAGAATTCATGGGAGCCTGGCTTGACATGTCTCAGGAGAAAGTCTTAATCCTTCAACTGAAAGCCTGAGAAACTTGGCATGACAGAGTGTGTAAGATAAAGCCATGACGATCTGCCAAGACCATTTTAGACATTTTGTACTTAATGGCCTCAGCTGAATTTCTCACTCATGTTGTTCTTTCTCCAATGGATCTTTAAGTCTATTGACATGGTGAAATATGGATGGGCCGTCTTCTAATTATCTGTGTGCCACACTTCTCTTGCAGTGAATACTATGAGTTCTTGGGATCATACATATTTCTCTATGTCCATAACCTGACTGATGTAATTCCACACATGGGAGCAGAATCCCCTACCCTTGTCCATGGCAGCAGAGTAGGTGCAGAGGGGGCAGGGAGGAGAGTGTTTGCTGCCAGTTGCATTATGTGAGGACTTCATGGGTGTTGCTGCCCCCTTACCACTCCGCAGGTCTCTGTCCACGGAATTTGTTCCAAGATAAAAGCACACACAAACATGCCTGCAGGATCAGAGCTGCTGCTGCTCAGTGTTCACTTTACTGCAGTTGATTTTTGGTTCTCAGGTGGGTTTGGATTGAGCTGAACTGAACAAGACTCAGAGGGATCCATAACATCTTCTGGGGGGAAAAAAAGTCTTAAAAGTCTTAAAATATCTTTCCTCTGCATAAAATTGTAACGACATTGAAATGTTTTCAGTGGAGACTTTCTAGTCTAGAAAATGTGTTGCTATGGGAAGCCAAGACTCTCCTTCTTAGTGTAACATTCTTAATTTTTCTGTAAGAGTGTTGTGAATTTTTTCCACCTTAGACCTACCATTAGAGCAAGATACTCTATTTCTATATCCTAAGCTAATGGTTTTGGAGAGTGACAAGAGAGAACATGTTGCTGTGGCAGAGACACTGGAATCAAATAATTACCCATTGACTCAGTCAGCTAATCAGGGGGTTAAAGGTTAAAAGAAATCAATGCAAGATGCATTAATGAAATGTTTTTATGTGACACAGCAAGATCTGAATGGCAGATACATGTCATGCCTTGCAATATCACATGAATAAAGCATCTACCTAGATTTAGTAGTACTGTGTTATTTGTCGTGTAGTGTTTTCTAAAACTCCAAAAAGGTTTGCATGTTATTTTATAGTATGTTTATAAGCATTGTCAGAAAAGTGAAAAAAAATTATGTGTCCTGATGGCTATAATGAATTGAAGTAAAGAGCAGTGGAAGCTAACTTTGACAAATGTCTGTTGACAGATGATATGTTATGTACTCTATGATATATCTATGGGACATGTGTGGCACTTCATATAGGAATCGAAGCAGCCGTGTCTGCACACGTGGCATTGAAGAGAGAATTCACGTCCTGCATACAGATATGTTGTTGTATGCCTGGGAGCCAGTCTGCCTGGTGATTAATATTAGTGTTCTTCTTCCCTTTTAATTGAAACCCCTCTGAAGGGGAAGGCAACCAGTAGCTTCAGCATAATTTTATTGATGTTGCGGACATATAGAGGAACTGTTGCTGAAGTTGCAAGCTTTAACCAAATGAATAATCACAGTGTGCTGGGAGGTGAGTAACTTTTGACTCACAGAACAGATTGGGTTGGAAGTGATCTCTAGACATCATCCAGTCCAATCCTCTGTCAAGGCAAGGCCACCTAGAGTAGGTTGCGCTGGAGCATGTCCAGGCATTGAAGGAGTAGCATGTCGTTGTTTGACAGTATTACCACTGGTGGTATTGACAGTATTGACTGGTGGTCAAGAAATTCCATATCATAAGCTGGATAAAACAGTCCTGACTTTCTTTACTTGTTTTCCCTATCTGTTACTGTGACAAGAGAGGTAATTCATACTTGCCTGTCTTGCAGGTCTGATGTCAAGTATATGCTGGACATTTTAAGTGATTTTAAAATGTCATATATGCAGAAAATTTGCTGCCTGTTATTCTGATCCATGACTGTCCCTTTCACACTTGCATTTTTTTGCTTTGTAGTATTTGTATCGTTGTAGCAACAAAGGTAAGTGATGTGTTAGCGCATGTCGTTCCCTAGGAAAATGGAGTTTTCCTAAGTACCAAGTCCTGGTCCTTATTTCATCCCTCCTCGCCTGTGTCTCTTTCAGGAGAGAGGGAAAGTAGGAAAAACAAGTCACGTAGCTGTACATCATGACAACAGATAATAGTAAGCAGCTTTAGTGGCCTTTCCTGTCGCAGCACTGTCAGTCTCCCTGACAATTTGGGCATGCTGACTAAGAAGGATAGAAAGGATAAGTGAGCAGGTACAGAGGAATACAGAGTGTACCATACTGAAAGAAATTTAGATTACCTGAGAAAAGCATTTGTATTAACCAGCTTTGTTTTACAGCTTTAAAAAGGCATAATTTTCTTTCTCATCTCCTGACTACATTTGTGTCAAGAATGTGCTTCTGAAGTAGAGTATGCTTCTGCATTTGTAAGACATGGAGTTTGACACACCCATTCCTTACTGATGCTTATTGGAGCTTTTCTGAGCTTATTGCAAATGAGTTCAAGCATGGGAGTAATGGGAAGGACCTGTTTGCTTTTATATTCTTGAAATCTTAGGGTCTTATGAATACTCTAGCAACTTGCTTTCTCCCCTTAGTTATCGTTTTCAGCTACAAATCCATCACTAAAGACCCAGTGCGATGCTAGCACGTGGCTTGGCTAAGCTCTGTTAGAAAGTCACCATACTGCAGTTCAAAGAAGTAGTTTTTATATGAATGTTATATGACCTTTTTGAGTCTGGCAGGGGCTCAGGTTTGCCTCCTGTCTTCAAATCTACTTTTTTTTTTTTGTGGGATCGTGAGAAGAAAGTTGGAGAGAAAGAAAAATGATAAACAGGCTTTGCACAGAGATTTTTTAGCACATCATTGCTTTATTTAAAGGGTGTAGTTCTTTCTATTCAGTAGCTCTGCTGCCAAGCTCCGATCTACTTCAGGCTTCCCTTGGGAGACCTCTTTACTCAATTTGTGGTGAGTCAGGAAGTATTTCTCCCTGCCTCAGTGTCCTCCTGGGGCAAGGCGAACTGAAGAGGAGAGGCACTTTTGCTTTTCTGTATCAGGTGCTGATCTGATTTGCTCCCATCAGATACTCCTTCAGGGGTGGCTTACCCTGTGGTTGCCTCCATGACAAACTGGACTCCTCAACAGGCTTTATCTTGCAGTCTGTGCCAGTTGCCTGTTGGTTTCGTAGCAAATAAGTCAAAGACATTCCTTTTCAGGCTCAGGTTTGTGCACTTGTAGTCTGCAGCTGATTACAAAGTTCATCATGCCCCTAATTTGGGGCTAGCAGTTTCTTTGCTGGCCCCTTCTCCCAGCTTGGTGAGTCCATGTTCACTAGCAAGGCTTGTTACATGCAGAAAGACATTGCAGGTGCTTTCCCTGAAACTGTGTCTAATACTGCTAATATTTCAATGGCAGAAGTTCAGTGGAGAATGCAGTGCTCTTCAATAGGAACTCGATTTCTTTACAGGTTTTCCATGCCATGTCAAGATTAACCCACGTGCATTTCACCTTCATGCCAGTAATAGATGTGATGCTCCTGATCTTAAATACTTTTTCTCTGCACCTCATCCATCCAGAACATGTACTATAGAGAATGCACTGATTTGTGGTGCAGGCTTGAATAACTTTATATTTTAGCATTAGATTTTAAGAGTCAGAATTTAGATTTTAATGGTCAGAAACTGTAGATATACTAAAACAAAAAGAGAGAGTTGCAACTCAGGCCTATTCTTTATTTCTCAGGTGGTAGGAAAAAAAAAATCAAGTAATAAAACTGCATCTCCCCATTCAGTTAATTTCTTGAATCTGCTTTGACCCTGCAAATGTTTCAGGTTCTTGAGGTGAATGGTTTACAGAATGTAAATAGGTGTTTAAAGGCAAACTACTGTTGTAGTCTGAGTGCTTTAACTGACCTTTGCAAGTAGCTACATGCAACTACTGCAAACTGCAGATGCACAACTTTACTTATAGATAAGACAGTGAAGGGGACTGAATTTAGAGGAGTATTTCTCTTGTTATTCTTTATCCTTCAAAATGATGCTGAACCATAAGCTAGTGTTCACAGAGGGGAACTGTATTTCTACTTGTGTAGGAATCAGCCTGTTTGCGCTTCTGTGCGTGAAGTGATGTGAGGATAGTTTTACTCAGAAAGGAAAGGGGGGAAAAGGTATATGCATTATAACAAACAGTTTATTTCCAAAACTTATTGAATAAATAAGACTTCTATTGAATAAAATAAAGCTTGATAAAAGCATTCAGCCTACTTCCAGTGGTTTGTGCTATATTCAGAAAAGCCAGTATGAACAGAATAAATTGCACCCCTTTTGCATTAGGCTTGCATTAATATTGTTGTTTGTTATATTTCAGTTGTCATATTCATTTTGGTTTGCTTCTTTCTTAGATTGTTTTCAGTGGGCTTTTAGCTGATACAGGTAGACAGTGCTTCCTCACTGTTTCGTATTTTAACTGAGGATGCACCTGTTATGGAGGAATTGTAGTTAAATTCGGTTGACTGCGTTTTCCCCTTCTCTTTCCATTTCTTATTCCTTTTAGCGTGCCAATGTTTTAAAGGCGGCAGATGAATCTGCCTGTTACAAACCAGTGCTTCGCATATCCCCAAATGGAACTCGATCAACAATTATTTTTCCAATCAATGAGAGTCTGCTCACCTTGTCTGTGGGTGGGAGCTTACGTGTTTCAAGTGCTTTGCCAGGCTGAGGTTTAAGTAATCAAAGTATCACACTGTAGGCAAGATGTTGTGTTGTCTCATGCCCTCTGCAGTCATTTACACTCTTGTCAAGTCTATGGAAGAAGGTTTCCTCCCAGTCCTTCCAAAATGACAGTGCTGTATCTCATGTCTTGAGCTGGCACCAGAAAGTACTGAGTGATATTAGATGGGACCCTCTATGTTTAAAATTATCTTCAATTTATGACACCAGCCATCTCTTTTGCATGTGATGTGATGTCTAAACCTGTGGTAGGAGCAAGCCTATTGTGAGCCTTTGCTTGAGAATAGAGCTGGCTCCAAATGCTGTTTGGTGCTTTGCACAGCTTGACAAACCTCTTTGTTATGTTCTTAAAAAGTAGAAAATGATCTTGCAAAATGCTGTGCTCCATTCTAGAGTCCCTTGTAGAGCTGGTACTTCTGCTGGCTGGCACTGGTTATGAAGTGCGATGCTGGCTCGGAGGTCATACTGTTACATACCATCAGTATTGAATATATAGGAAAGCTACAAATGAAATGAACAGCCCCAAGATCTTATAGCCCTTAATCATCCTTTCAGTGACTTAGAAAACTTTATGAAGATGAGGTGACTGACATGTTAGGAGGTCCACATGCCATTGCTGGCACATGATGACAGAGCTGTAGAGAAGAAACAGCTTCATTCCTTTTATGATGTCAAAAGCTATTTTAGGACTGTTTTCCATTTCTGCTTTCTTTTTCTTGCTGGAAATAGTAGTGAACCAGCTAGTAATGAAGCACTGAAATCTTGTTTAGTAAAGACTTTTCTAAATGTGCTGTTTGAAGCATCTGAAGAACACATCAATTGCTGTTTTTCTCGCAAAAAAAAAAACCCTTTTCCTGATCTTTAAAAGAGACAAACCCCTTTGCAATAGTAATGGTAATAATAATATTAAGATAATAATAAAATCTCAGCTTTTCTTTATTTGCTGTTGAAAATGAAAGCTGGTAAATGTACAACATTTTTCTTGGGCTTGAGTTTCTTGTGTTGACTTAATGTTGACTTGAGAATGTGTCTTAGTCTTATCACTACTTGCTACCATGTTAAATCCTGTGAACTAAAATATGAACCTCTTCAGATAGCAATCCTGTTGATATCTATATACACTTGATTAAAAATATTTGTATGAATTGAGCTAGTCACAAGAGGGAAGTCCCCTTGCTAAGTAGAAGTTGGGTCCGGACTGTGTAGTGTCAGCCTAGGTATTTGCAGGAGCACGGTGGGAAGCAGAAGCAATTTCTTTCATATTGTGCATCAAAATCCATTCAGATTTCCTAGAAGAGTCTGCTTTATTTCCACTTTATTAAATGTGGTCTTGCTTATCCTCATACCAATTGTGCTTGTGTGTTTTCTAAATGTATCTCCCTTTATTTATTGTAATATAAGAATATCGTATTTTGCAGTCTGTAAATTAGATATTTGATTCAGGGCAGTGGCAGAACACAGGAGTGTTAAAAATGTCCACTTCCAGCAGGTGAAGCCAAGGGATGTTTAGAGCTTGGTACATATTATGTTTATATTACATTAAGTACGGTGTTATTGCACTGGATGCTTATTGTTAATGTCTGTAGGGAGAATCAGTTCCAAAGATTTCAATTCCAATAAACTGATTATGCAGTTCCACCACATACAATTAGGAAGGCAGTAATGAAATGGTTATGAAGTCCCCTGGCATTCTGTAGTTGTGGTTTTTAATTTTGTAAATAACATCAAGAGCATTCTGGGGGGAAGTGTTTATGTATTTATTTATTATTGATTTCAAAAACCTCACATTTAACATTACTAGTTATTACAAACCCAGTCTCAGCAACTGGAAGGAGATAAGCTGTTTCCACATTATTAAATGCAGGATGCCTGGGGAATGGAGGAGATTTATCCTTTATACAAGTATATTAAATATTAATGAGTAGTAATGACAGAAATTAATTTATAGCTGCATTTAATTTTCTAATAACCTTTCATAGCTTTATTCCTTTGTTGCAAACAATGCATATTTAAATACAGCCCCTTGACAAATGCTTTGGATGAGTGCAGAATGATCGTGTCCACTGATCAGTGCTGCATGTACTTCACTGGAGAGAGAGAGGTTGAAGTGGAAAGAGTTTGAATCCAATCAATGTTCTATGGCTCAAGAAGAGAGGAATCTCACATAATCTACAGGGAAAAACAGCAGCAACACAGGAAGGACTCAGAAACATATGAAAGGTTGCTGGATCTCACTACAGGATACGCTTGGCCCTTCTAGGAGACAGCATCTATTATCACCCCTTTTAAAAACCTAAATATATCTGATTTGCTGTTTTGCATCAATTTGTGTGGAATGTTCTCAGCTTCTACGACTTAGTTTTCTTTAGGCTTCTTGGGAAGAATTCCTGCTTTTATCTCATGCAACTTTTCCCCCCAGGAGTCAGTTTTGTACTTTTCCAGCTGCCAGTAGCATTTATTGTTGTTTTGCGGTTCATTTTTGCTTTCATTTGATCTCAGATCTAGGCACAAAACAGCTCCAGAGGAAAGGTCAGTTCCAATTCTGACATGGGTTTGTTGCATCATCTTGGACAGGTCAATCTTGGGCAATATCATGGTCAATCTACTCCCTGTGCCTAGGTTTCCTCATCACTGAAATAGGTGGGGGACATCTTATTTCTTCTCCTTTTTAACTGGTCTAAACAAACAGATGCAGGAGAGAGCTGAACTTTTCTGCTCTTTCAGGTTGCAAGAGCTAATCCCTCAGACAGCAGGTTGGATGTGAACTATATCTTATTGTGGCTGACTACAGAGCTTCTAAACTTCCAGTATTTCTATGAACTCCTGTTTTTTCTTTTGGTTATTTTGGGGTGTTTTTTTCTATGTAGATTCCATAGGTGGGAAAAATATAGTAAAGAGAGAAAATATTTCTGCCACACATGCTTATTTTGTTCAAGTTTTGCCTGGCTTTTCTTGGGAATGAACCAAATGGATGAATCTTAATCTGAAGGCCATAGGAGTTTTGTGGGGCACTTCCACAGATCTTGAGTAGCCAAAGGGAAATAAGCTTTTGTGTCCTTTTCTTTCCCTGACCATGGCTAGAATTGGGCCATTGCTATCCAACAGGAGGACTTCTGGCATCCAGGGAACAGGTTTTCAGTGGTTATAATTAGATATGTGTGATTAAGTGCCCCTGAAAACTTAACAAACAATAAATTCATCTTCCTGCTAGTAAGACAGGGAGGTAGTTGAGGGAGACTTACAGACATGAGGCAGCCACCACCTTCCGAGGACATGGGGACCAGTTTCCACCAGCTCATCCATGGATCACAAATGACAGCAAAATTTCCAAACAGATTGGCCCACAACAGTGTTGTACATACAACAAGGTGGTGAAGTAATCTGTACAGTTTGTTAATGCCAGATACGTGAGTTACTTTGTGAAGTAATCACTGTGGCAAACAGTGATGGGCAAGTATGTTATCTTCACCATGTTAGGCCGATTTTAAACAATGGTGGTTCCTCTTTTGCATTTGACTTGTGTGCTAGTGTCTGCAATAGATCTGAAAACCAAGGCACTTTTATATACATCATAGATTTTATGATGGGAGAGTGTCCTGGTTTCAGCTGTAACAGTTATTTTTCTCCTTCCAAGTAGCTGGTACAATGCTGTGTTTTGGCTTCAGTCTGAGAATAATGCTGATAACACAGCAGTGTTTTAGATGTTGGTCAATAGCTTTTACCCTGAGCAAGGACTTTTCAGTCTCTCATTCTCTGCCAGTGAGGAGAGGCACAAGAAGCCGGAGGAAGCAGAGATGACACCTGACCAAAACTAGCCAAAGGGGTATTCCATCCCACAGCACGTCATGCACAGTATAGAAAATGGGAAGAGTCACCTGGAATGGATCAATTGCTGTTCAGGTCAGGCTGGGTATTGGTCAGCGGGTGGTGAGCAATTGTATTGTGCATCACTTGTGTTTTCTGAGCTTTGATTTTGTCTCTTGTTGTTTCCTATTATTATTGGTATTTGTTTTGTTATTACTATATTTTACTTTATTTTAGTTATCGGACTGTCTCAACCTATAGGTTTTATATTCTTTCAGTTCTCCTCCCCATCCTGCCCAGAGGGGTAGAAGGGGAAGGTTGAATGAATGGCTTCATAGTGCTGGATCTAATCACAACAGGGGGGATTGAGAGGTTCCAGGGGCTATAGGAACATGTCTAAAGAAATGCTTAAGTCAGAAATGGCAGATGCCTCCAGCAGGGCACAAAGGCAGTGGTTCAGCACTTGCTGGGACCTTGACCAACGCTGCTGTTTGAATATGCTCCTCTTGGTCTTTGTTAGAAGATGGCTCGATGTTGACATGATGGGTCAAAACTATGAAGTCAGTGAATGTTTTTTGTGCTGAAATGAGCTAAGCTTGTGTCATGTCCTTCAAAAGTTCACTGCCCATGTAGAACATCCCTGGCTGCCAGGACATAGCAAATCTCTTAGAGAGCACAAGTTCCCTTTGCAGATGTCTCCAATTGAAGATCAAAACTTCCATTTTCCCAAACAGGCATGTGTTAAATCATCTAGATCCTCTTGGTTGTGTCTGGTTGGTTTTGGTTTTCTCATCATCAGAGGAGAACTTGAAAAAGCTAAAAGCTCTTGAGCACTCAGAACCAGGACAAGCTCCCTGGGAGCCCAGCCTGAGAGCAGTGCATATGTTGGCCAACATGGAGCTGAGCAACGTGTCAGCAGATTGTCAGGGAACACTGCAGACCTATTGGGAGTCTGTTGGTTTGAGTATTGATTCAGACACGTGTTAGAATACAAAGAGATACTCTGGATCTTATCTCCTGGCCTGCTGCCGGGTTCATTACCGAGCTCAATGTTTCACGCTGCCAGATTGAGTAACCTATGCCTTTGTGAATCTGGACATACCAGCTTGGCTTGCTGGTGGTGAAATGCATGCTGTTGTCTTTGTGAGAGGCAGACAACCCCTCTGTGCTGCTCTGCTGTGCTATTTGGAAGAAAGCAGTGTTGCTCGAGAAGAGGAATTTTTGAATAAAACTTAGATTGCCAAGCTTTCCTACCCTCTGGAGTGAAAATAGGCGAATCCAAAGCAGATAGAGGATTGCACAAAGGTGTTTCAACTATATTACAGTGTGCATGTCCAAAAATTTGAAAGGTCTTCAGTCTGGTTTGCTGCTTGAAGGTGTTTCCAGTTCTGTTTGCCAGAGCAGAATTTCACAGCATTGTGTCTTAAATAAAATGACTGGCCCAGTATACAGCCAGTGTAAGTCCCTGTGTTTGAACTGTCCACATCAGTAGCTGCCCAAAGATGAATTCTTTCTGCAGAAGTAGCCATTAACACCTTTAGTGCTTCTGCTGTTTAAGCTTCCTCACTCGCCTTGGCCCTACTCTGCCCCCTGCATTGAACCCATATGGTGAACCAGATGAAGGAGCCCATCCTGCTGAAAGGAGTGGTTTTCTTCTGTTCTACCCAGTCCAGCCAATATCATTTTCCCGACTGAGGTACCACACAGGTACCTGGAAAGGTATGCTAGCACATCATGTTGTAGCAGATGCATAACCGCGTGGGCTAGGTGCAGAAATGCCATTGCATCTTCGTGTTCTTTGCAGAGGACATGGTGCTTAAGCATAAAAAATATGCATGCAGAAGGGATTCTGTTTAATTGTCACTTAATCTCCATACCTGTACCTGTTAGCATGTGACAAGTTACACTGAAGTTAAACAGAAATGTGTAGGCTAAACACTGAACAGTGAAAGATGCTAATGCATGCCTGCCTAACCTAACGTGTCGGGACCAGATCTGTAAACTCCCAGAAGAGCTGGAGGACAGACAGACCTTCACAGGGTTCATCTTTTTGAGAGACCCATTGGAACATTCCTATGTTCAGCTAAACTGCTTGAGTGTCAGAGAGCAGAATTTTCCCAACTGAATGTAAATTTGGGAAGAAGTCTGTCACCTCTGGACTTGTTCTTTTCAGGAACAGCAAATATTTACTGAGAACTCTTATGAGAGGAAAAATAGCTGCAGGGCTTTTTGCCTTTTCTGTAATGCAGATTAGCATAGTGTGGTATTAATTATGTACTGTTTGCACAGGAAGCATCTACATTAAGTCCTTGGAAGGATATAAGCTATAGTAAGTAAATTACTGGCAAGTCTTCATGGAGCATCATCTTTGCTGCTGAAATGATTGACAGGGATAAAAGTTAATACTTAGCTAATCATCCTAGTTCTAATAAAGGTTGTGTTTTTTATCATTTTTATTCATGGTATATGGGACAGGAATAATTGAGACCAGTGTCTCAGAAGGTGCTGTGCAAGGAGGTAATGTGTTCCCAAAACAGGCCATCCTGGGTCTTTTCTGTGAATGGCCCCTAACAGCTAACAAGTGACGAGCTTTTGGGTGAAAGTAGAGGGTAACTTGGTGACACAGTGGTACTAGATGGAACAGTTGTGTGTCTGGATGAATGGTAGGGAATGCCACAGAAGTGAACTCGGGAGAAACTGGATGTAAAGTGGTTGTGGAAACTTTTGAGCCCAGGGAACAGGAGTGAGACCTAAGCATTTTGCACTACTGAAGTGTTCTTACAGTGGTGATGATATCTAAGAAGCCCCAACATCCACCTGGGAGTGCAGTTGCAGTCTTTTGGATGAGGGGGCAGACTATGGAAAATCCCCACCAGAAGGGCTGCTCTGGTGCATCCCCCTGTTTAGTGTTCACTGCTGTTACCTAATCTGTAGAAGACAGGAGTGTGGTATAAAATTGACTGTGGAGTTGTGCTGTTTAAAACAGTTCTGGTTAGAAAGATGAGGGCTGTCACTTCCACTGGCCTCCCAAGCTTCTGCCTCTGTGGTAGAGAACACTGTGCAGGTCTGTCAGGTGAGTGAGTCCAGTTCACAGCTGCTGATCAAGAGTTGCACTTGACTGCTTGGTTTGAGATGGGAATTCACTCCTCATGACCTCTGTTAGCTCTGAGAAATTGGCCTCCAGTTTAAATTAAGCAGAAAGAAATTCATGCTAATAATGCTGTCAACTGCCATTACCACGCCATTAGTATTTCTTGTCATTTATTAATAGAGACTGATAATTCCTTGATATTCACTGGTATGCCTGTAGGAATGTTGTCCAGTTTTGTGTTACAACATCAGTAAAAGCTGTCAAATGAGTTCAGGAAAATGAATGGACCCAGAACCTGTGAATTTCCTAGAGGAGGCAGGAAAGGGATTTTAGCTTCTAGTTTGTGCACTTGGGGCCCCATGAAAAACAAGCTATTGTACTTAGGCTGAGATTGAATGAATGACTTCCCATCTCTGGAAAAGGTTTGAAGGTTCAGAAACCAAAACCCCATAGTATGTAAGGTCTGAAAGCTGACTGAGCATGGCTCTGGCCTTTGTCTTGGTATGTGGTGCTCCTGTCATGACCTTTGGCAACTTACAAGCATACCCCTTGAGAATAATCAGAAGCTGGTGCATATTAGAGAAACTGAGGGTTATTTAAATTCAGATATTGGTTTGGGATCAAGTTGTCTGTCAACGTGTGCAGTAGAAATGTGGTGGAAAACCCTATTAGGTTCTTTGTGGAGTGCAGTTCAGTGAGATCTTACCTCCAGATACAAAAACTCAGTGTTGGCTCTTTTGTTCCTTTGATATTATTTGAAAGTATATCAATAGAGGAGAAGAGTGACAATGACACTTTTGCCTGCATTATTCCTATCAATTTGATAAAATTTAAGTGGCAAAAGCATTTTAAACCTAAAACCCTGGGGACAAAATGACACATGCAGAATTCATACTTCCCCCCTTCAAACTCTGTAACCCTATAAAACCCAGGATTTGTGGTGGTTGCAATTGGACTCAACACAATGTGTTGCAGCTGGAAATTGCTCCCCAGTTGAGAGTTATTAGTAAAATCCAGAATGCAGGAATGGGGACTGGGAGACAAAGCTGTCTTTGGATGTTTTTTTCCAGCATGACTTTCAGTCTTGCTCAGGGGAATGAAATGAGATGGCATCGGGAAGAAAAGTACCTCACCAGAGCTTGTAGTTATTGCTGTTTTGAATGCTTATGCAGCTGCTCCACTGGAGCCACATTGATCCATTTCTAGGCAATGGTCATTATGTATCATTTCATACTGAAAATGCAATGCTTTTCTTTTAAGTTGTCCTTTCTGATGTATGTTATTATGCTGAATCTTACTGCATTTTATTATAGTTTTGAAATATAAAGTTAGTTTTGTCTTTGGTAAGTACAGGAGAAGAGTGTGAGTATGGTATAGCGTTTAAAAATGTTTGTCTTTGCAGCAGAGGAAAGTATCCTCGGAAGATGAGCTGGTCCTAATGGGAAATACTACTTTCTGTTCCAGCATGAGAGAGTGAAATGTGTAGGGCTTCCAGCCTCCAGGGTGCCCTGATGTGTTTTAAACCCTTGTGTTAGTGACAGGATCTGTCACCCAGCTATTCTGACTTCCTCCAGAGTTCCTGTTTTAACGCAAAACGCTTTGTCATTCCAAATACAAAGTTATTCTCAGAAAAATAGTGTGTTTAAAGGTTGCGTTATACTCTGCAGTTGAGAGTTTTCATTTGCCATGAGCCACCCCGCCTTTGAAATCATAAGCATTTAACACCACACATTCTTAGAGTCAGTGGTTGGGGATTCTGTCCAAGAATCTTGAAAGAGGAGCAGAACAGCACAGAAAAAGGGAAGCTGAGCAGGAAATAGGAGCCAAGGATAGCAGCTGAGACTGATTCTTTCTTAGAAGAGGTATGTCAGATGTCAGTGAGACTTTAATTGTATGTATATTATGAGAGTGCAGCTCCAGTGAAAATCCCCGGAGAAAAATGTAGATATCACTGTATGAGTGCTTTTGTCCCAGACATCTGCTGGATTTTTTAAAAGATTACAGGGTATCTATGAGATTAGGTGATTAAAAACCATTAGGTGATTGACCATCAAGGTTTCTCTGTATAAGAAGGGATGGTGGGATTTGCCCTGTGTGTTTGTTGCAGATCATCAGAGTGGGTAAAAAAGAGCTCAGAATTATAGATTTGTGCCCCATACACTTCTTTTCATAGTGTTGTGACTATAAAACCTTATTATTGTAAATAAATAAAGGATGGATATTGTTGCTTCCCCTTTTAGAACCATGTGCTTCAAAAGTAAATGAATGTTCAGACAGCAGGCATTTACTTGCTGTGTCTCTAAGACCTAAGGGTAGTTCCACAAACTCACTTTCTACGCAGAGGGTCTTGCCCCAAGAGCATAAGGAAGCACCACAAGTGCCTCATGTTATTTGAGTGAGTCTGCTCATGAGAGTGAAGGTCTTTACTGATACCTTTATAGTATTGAGCCAAATACAGTTTACTGAAACACACTCTTCTGCACCAAGGACAGTGAAAATAGAGGTGTGTTTCTCCTTCAAATGAAACTCTAAAATGAATCCCAAACTGCATAGTCTTATGGTGCTCATCAACTGGATTTATACTCTGAATCCATTTTAAAAGCATTTCCTGTTGGTGTTTTTTTTTGGCTTAGGTTAACAAAGCATAGGAATGTGTCACTACCCTCTGCTGTTTTGTACAATCCTGCCTGTGGACAGTTTTCCAAAAGAAAGGATTCAGAGGATGCTGTTGTACAAGCTGTACCTCCTGTGCTTCTCTGCAGGTAACCTGCAGGCTGCTGGAGCCACACAGAAGGGGCTTGCATTTGTCCCCTGCCCAGTGCTCCACAGTAATCTCATCTAAAAGCCAAATGCAGAGTTAGGACATTTCAGCAGTGAACCAAGAGAGCAGCATCAGAACAGGAACATTTTCATCAATAACAGATCATTTGTTCAGCTAGAGGACCACGAAAGGAGAAGATATTGTATCTATAAGTCTAAGTAAGCCTGTGGGTGTGTATTAAGGACTTAACTCAATTTGAAAAATGCTGCCCAAATTTATTTCTACTGTGAGTAAAGTGTTTCTAAGCCTCAGATGAGCCATTATGTTTATCCACCATGACATCTGTTAAAATATTTTTGAATGAGGAGCCTGTATGGAGCATACATAATAAGATAGCTTTTGTGTTTGTATTCCTGATAGACAAAAATGGCTCATTTGGAGCCCTCCCAATTTTATGCTGTTTAGAAGGTGTGCTAGATCCCAGATGAAAACCCACAAGAAAATGTAATTAGTGGAATAAAATTTAGTGCATATGCCCCTTGGCTAGTTTGTACATTGCAGCAGCTTTGCTGTTAATTTTTCTTCATCTTTGAAGTACTAAAAACAAGAGATCATCAAGTTAGGGACCTAATCATATCACAAAATCAAGCCTTATTTTCCAGTCCTTCCATAGTTTTTTTTTAAAGGGACCTGATCCTCATTTGATTAAAAAATTAAAATCACTAGGCTTGTAAACCTGGAGCCTGCATTGTGTTCTAGCAGGACCCAGGTAATGGAAGCACACCCACTGAAATAACATGGTCACCTTTCTTGAGGTGACCATTTAGATTTGTAGAGCCTTGCTTCTGTTTCACCAGATTTCAGGCCCAAGCAAATTTTACAGCCAGGTTATAAATATTTGAAAAACGAGGAACATAATGGAAATGCTGACGCAACCTTAACCATAGAGGCATAAACAGCACACTGTTATAATCTGGCAGTGCTGTTTTGACAGTGGTTATACAATAATGCAGTCCAGGCCTGGAGCGCTTTTAGCTAAATGTATCAATATGAACCTAATTCACTTAGACCTTAATGTAGTCATTCATATTAAAAATCTCTAGCATTGAGATGTATAGATCAAGACAGTTTCTTTCTCCATGACTTATACCAGACAGGTATATGTTAAAGTACACAATAAATAGGCAGAGTATTAAATTGCTGAGGTGGTGTTTCTTCAAACTTTTCTTCAGACCACCATTTACTAAACAATACCATAAAAGCTATGCATCCTTTGGAGTCTTAATGTGTAACCAGAACAAACAGAGGACATAGGAAAGGTGGAGAAAAGTTAGATATATAAGCAAGAAAAAGTGAGTTATTGATTTTATTGACTCGTCTGTTAACTTCTGACATTGCAATAAAGCCTTATTTATTTGTGTACAGAAGACTCAATTACATAGATACATATTATTTTAACAACTGGGTTATTTACAGGAGAATTGCAGCTTCATACATAATATAGACCTGCATTACTCAAACTGACATTTATCCATTGTTACTATTTAGGGAGTTGTGATATCCACAAATGCTCTTTGGAGGAAAGTCATTAGAATAACATTATGTAAAACCAATGCTATCATAGCAATGCATGTGCAAAGTACAGTAACATGTGCAAGTGGTGTGCTTGTGGCTCAAATAAAACCTAGTCCATCCTGGTTTCTATATGCAACTGTCGATCATACATATTATGGTAAAGGACTGGATTTTCCCTGGAAGCTCTTTAAATGTAATTTTAACTGAGAAGATGCTTAAATATAATTATTTTGTTGTTTGGGGTTTTTTTAGTGTGTTTTTGACCTAAACTGAGTTTTGAATCCAAGCTTCCCTTGCTGGGTGAAATCTGCTTAGCATGCTACCATCTATATAATCAACAGGCCCTACAGAATAACAAAGGAAACAATCTGGGTGATGGTTAATGGAATGACTGATTGTGACCAGAACTTTACTCTGTGTGAGATGAAAAGAGCTGATGAAGGTCTCGCAGGAATTCTGTGATAGTTGGGCATTGAGCCTAAATTCTGCTTTCCCAGGTTAGCACCAGATCGTTCTTTATGGCAGCCATAAGGAACAGTTGTTGGAAGTGCTGGCTATTTCAAACCAAAACTGGCTGTATTTTGCCAGTTTTGTGTATTCTCAAAGCTGGGAGACTAAAAATATGAAAAAGACAAAGACTGGGAAGTATGGACAAAGAAGTTGAAATCAGTTGGCAGAGCTTGTCCCAAAACACAGAATAGTTAAAAAATGTTTCCTTCAAAGCCATTTCTTGAAGGAATCGGTGATTACTTTTTGCCCAACTCCAAATTATGTTTAGTAGGCACGTACACATAGTCTGAGATCTGACATAATCCTCAAAATAAAAACTATGACAAATGGAAGCTGATGCTGGTTCTGCGTTGTTGTGTAATGGAGTTAGAATAATGACAAGACAATAATATAATAGAATTCTGCAAAGCCCTCATTCCACTTGACTTTAAGTGGAAGTAAAATCTTAGAAATGAGAGGACAATAAAATAATGCTTTGTAAAAAGGATAAAAGAATAATGTTACCTAAGCCTATTAGTGACATAATACACTATGAATGCACTTAAATTAATAGCATCTTTTACCAGTAGATATTTTTCAGTTACCGTAATCCTGAAAAAATAAGCAGAACAATAATATAAAAATGAAAAGTGTGTAGGAAAGTAATTTGTTTTAAAATATGTATATACAGAGGCATACATATATATGAACACAAGAATTTTCATGGTTAAAAACAGTTTGTATATCCTGTATGATTTAATCCTGTTAGAGTGTATCAGAGTGCCCTCTCTCACTTTCAAGCGAGATGCCTGGCACTCGGTATTTTGGCAGTGCTAAGCCTTAGTGTGGCTTCTTTTTACTTTTTTCCTTCCTGCATGGCATGTAGTTGCAAAGAGGTCTTGACATGACAAGGCATTACTAACCTGATCTTTCATGCAATATGTCTGTCCTGAGATATTTGCTTGCTACATGTAGAGCTCTTTTAACCTGTGCTGTATTCTTAAATCTTTCCTAGAGAACTAATCCAATGCATGTGAAATTCAGTGTGAGTTTGGGTCACGTAAAGGCAAGATCAACATATTCATGAAATCACAGAATGATTTGGGTTGGAAGGGACCTTAAAGCTCATCCAGTTCCGATTCCCTGCCATGGGCAGGGACACCTTCCACTACAGCAAGTTGCTCCAAGCCCCATCCAACCTGGGCCTTGAAAACTGCCAGGGATGGGGCAGCCACAGCTTCTCTGGGCACCCTGTGCCAGCGCTTCAGCACCCTCACAGGAAAGAGCTTCTGCCTAATGTCTAATCTCAAATCTCCTCTCTGTCAGGTTAAAGCCATCCCCCCTTGTCCTGGACCTACCTGCCCTTGTCCAAAGTCCCTCTCCAGGTTTCTTATAGCCTCTTTAGGCGCTGGAGCTGCTCTAGGGTTTCCCCTTAAGGAACCTTCTCTTCTCCAGGTTGAACCATCCCAGCTCTCTCAACATGCCCCCAGAGCAGAGCTGCTGCAGCCCTTGGAGTGTCCTCATAGCCCTCCTCAGGACTTGCTCCAGCACTTGTGTTGGAGGCCCCAAGCAGCAGCATCCAAATATTTGTAAACCACTTGGTTATTTCCCTGCAGATCTGTTTTAGTGTATTTTTATTTTGCAAAAGACCATCTTAGTGATTGCTGCAGTGTTTTCACTGTCGTTACCTGTTAAATAGCTGCTCAAATTTGGGAGGCAGGCAGGATGGTAGTGCTGACTGCTAGTTCTTTAGGTCCTTTTTACATTTTTAGCTTTTGTTCTACAGGGAAGGGAGTAAATGGAAGTGTGGGTCTGGAGGGAGAAGGGGGGACACCAAAAGCCCTTGTTACATGTTTTAAACTTACTTTAGGAATGCTCAGGCTTGACATAACTTGCAAAACCTGGCGAGCACACTGAATGCTCTTTAAAAACAGATAAATTCAAAGTGTTTGGGAACTCCTAGCAAAAGCTCCTTGTAAATAGTCACCACATTTGATTTCAATCAATAATAAAGAGACAGAAGTTAATGCAGTTCAGGATTTTCAAGATCTGGAAGCATGCATAGTATGAGTTTCTGCAGCTCCCAACCAACATTTTCATTTGAGTTAATGGCTCACCCTGCTGAGCACATCATGACAACTTGCTGCAGGTATCAAACAGCACAGGCTGCTTGTGAAGGGGGAGGGCTGCTGAATTTTTGTAGGTAGGTATTTCTGAAGGTACATGTGCAGCTAAATAGGTTTATAATGTAGACTTAGCAGTTTTGTGATTTAGTCTGATCTAGGAGTGTGGCCTCCTGCATACAGAGTTGCTGCCACTATTAAGGCTTCCTCTTGGATATCTTGCCTGGACTCCTACTGTATGCTGCTCTGTGGGATGGCTCTTTCAGGAGTCTCAATAAAGTCTGAACCACTGAACAATCTGTAATGAGACACTTTATGGAGCTGCCCCACAGGGCTGCGTAAAGACCACAGCAGAGACTGTGAAATTGTTAAAGACACCACAGAGATGAAACCAGACAGTGAACTCAGTAGCAGGAGTGATAAACCACTGTTGCTTGACCATACGTGCGGGTCAGGATGCTCCAGTAGGTGTTTACATATCTTGTGGGGTGCATTTTGCTGAGCACTGACTCTGCTGAAGATCTAAATATCAGGGGCTTTTACTGGGTTTAGTAGAATGCTTTCTCCCTTAGCTGGATATTTCCCACTCACTGAACCAGGTGATTTGAATCCCTAAACAGGCTCTTACAGGACTGGTAGCACACTAAGTTCAGCCACTCCCCTCCTTACAGCTTTTTCTTTCCAGTCCCTGGAAGGTACAAAAGCTGCAAGTTCAATTTCTGCCATCAGCCACCTACCTGTGCTCTATCCTTTGTAAATATGTCTATCAGTGTAACTTGTAAAAAGCAAAAGATGTCAAACATGCTGCACTTTACTTCCACCCAGAAGCCTGAATTATGGTGCACCAGAAACTGTCCGCATGTATTGCCTGGCTTTCAGTAGCCTGCGGTTCCAGCAGCTGAGCACTTAACATGTGAGTTGTGCAAGGCTCCCCAGGCTAATAGCAATTGCACCTCATTATCAGAAGTTGTTGTAGGCTACCTAATTTTGGGGAGGGTACAGGAGTAAGATGGAGAGGATAAGTGTTAGGAATTGGGCTTTTGGTGGAAAACTTGCATCTATTCTGTTAGGAATGAAAGCACATGGAGAGAAAAATGCTGTAAAACCAGGAAGAAATCTTAGTTAGCTATAAAAAAGGAAACCGTAGCAGTTGTTCCAAAATAGACGTTCTTTAATATGCTCACTCTTTGGCATTTAGTAAGCTTCCAGGGATGGAAAGAAAGCAAAGTTTAATTTAGAGAAGCCTCCTGCCCTTCTTAGCTAGGGATCAGCTGCCCAACATGAAATAATAATGCATTCAACTGTCCATCTTCTGGTAAGTAACCTTTATCATCATTGCATTCACCAACACTAACAGCAAACAGCGAGTATGAAATGTTGTATGAATTCAAGAAAAACTGATAGGGTCTTTGTGACCTTAATGTGATTATATTTGTGCTAATGCATACAGTAGGAAAGAAACTAGAACTCTCAATATGAAGGGTCCGATTCATAAAAAATGTATGTACCATTAACAAGGGATTTTTATGCACTGTACTTAGGAGGTGAAGAAAAGTAGAATGAGTCTATTTTGAATAAAAGAACATACTTTTGCAATTACATCCCTTCACCTTTCCTGTTGTAGTAATGCTTCTTTTCTCACATGAAGTATCTGAAGTGGAAGAATAGTCATATGGGTGCCAATAAGAAAAAGGTTTCACTTGGGGAGAAGAAAAAGAAGAAAAATAAGGCAGTGAAAGAGGAACTAAAATAAACATGGGAAAGAAGAATACCTAAGGTGGCTGGGAGAGTTGGAGTTCGTGTTATCTGTGATTTTTGTGCCTTGGTATGGTAGTTCTTTTGTTTGGTGGTATATATAACTGATGGTTGCACAGGAGAAGGGCTCTGTAACCTGTATCACTTTAGTAGCCTGATTTTCATGATAAACAGTCATGGAGTTTTAATGTTATCAGTCCGAATCCAGAAAGATACAGGTGCATAAATGCAAGCCAGTTTGTGCACATGGGTCGTGAGATCAGTGATTCCTCACATGTCTTGCAGGAGAGAAGATCCTTCAGGAGCAAATATCCCCAGGGACCAGGCAAAGGATAGATTTTGTGCTCTACTGGCAGAATGACTGGGAGCTCTGCAGTGATTTTGGTAGCTTTGCAATAGCAACTGTGTGACAGTTTCATATTAGTATCTAGCTGTGGGGGTTTACTTCAGGACTGAATGATCCAGTCAGTAAAGCAAATCTGCTCTGTTCATTCTGCTGTCTAATTCAATCCATTTTGCATGCAGGATGTTTAGCTTTTCTGTACAGGATATTGCATTGACACATACATCAATATGGCAGATCGATGCAGCATTTTCTTATCACACCATGAACATTTTCAAAGGTAAACTAGAAGGCTTTTCTACATAGGTAGGGGAAAATGAAGAGTGACAGTTGTGTAAGTTGAGACAATCTAACATTGTAGAAGATAAGCGCAGTACTTCCATGTTGCGCTAAAATGATAGGACAGTAAAATGAGGATATTGACATTGCGACTTTGTTAGGTTTCAGAGTTAACAGGTGCCCATGGTAATTCTGCACACACCCAGCTCTCTGGTTTGGTTTGCTTTGTGAGGCTGAAATTGCTGCTTAAAAATAAAAACTTGGAATCTGAAGTGGAGGTAAGCAGAGAAAGGCGAATTGCTTAATGATCTGTGGGATAACCTGATACTTAGGGAAGTTTCATACAATCCAGGTAGCTGAATTTTATGCCACCTCTTGGTCATGGATTGGAAAGAAGACAACTATCTGACTACTCACATGAAATATGAGCAGTCCAAGCATAAATTCATACCTTTCAGCTGGCAATTTGTTACTTATTTAATTTCTGAGCTTGATTTTCTTTGCTAAGGTCTCAGGAATATCTCCTCTGATAACCACAGGATAATACCAATGTAAACCAGATTCAGCATAAAATCTCAGTTTTCTCTCCCACAAGTATTGTAAAATGTAGGTGTGTTTGTGAATTTCTGTGTAGCAATCTGATTGATAAGGTTTGATGAGGTGATACGGAAAGGCTTCCCACCTACATGTCCAGCATCCTAGGCAGCAGGATAATGAAAATTGTGAATTAAGAGACACAATATGGTGCTCTGTGGCAGAATGAGGATTGTTTGGAGTGAATGTTACATTTTGTCATTATCAGACGCATCTTTTTCTTTCAGCCATTCTTTTCAGCAAGATTGCTGCTAGTATAATTGCTGACAATTAAGGGCTTGTTTAATGAAGAGCCAAGTTACTTTAATCGGAGATGATGGCCTTTCACACACCATACCCAATAATTTGAATATTGTCAATCAGTCTATTTTATTTCTTTTTAAAAAGTTATCTTTTTTTCCTCCTCATAATATAGCTTGCAATCTAAATGCAGCTTTATTACATGCTCAGAATGTAGTTATTAGTTTTAAAAATGTAAGACTTTTTTCTCACAGGCAGTATTTTCACTTTAATGATTTCATTCCTAAAGGTCTGTCTTTAATGTGAGTTGATTCAGTGAGTAAGAGAGAAGTCTGTTCTTGATTTCTTATTATTAGAGTTACTGAGAGATAAATACAAGTAGTTTATTGTCACATTATGGAGCTGTATCTAAGGATTTTAATATGAACTGTTGCTTGAAATGCTGTGTTCTTTTATTAATGTTGATTCATTTGAAATATTTGCTTAAATGGGTATCTCAGAAAGATTTATGTATTCTTTTGATTACTGAATATCTAGTATTATTAAATTTGATCTTGCTTGTTTTTCAAAGCACTGAATCCTGAAGAGTAGTAGCCCAGCTTCTCCCTGGTTCTGATACAAATGTGAGACACGTTGAATTCATTCTTGATAATGAACAATTTATTTATGTCTAAATCATCAGTTGAGGCTCATCCTGTGTGGTGGTTTGAGCTTTGAGTGAACTTTGAGTGAAGGTTTGGTGTACAGTTTGAGAGGAGATGGCACTATGCATCATGCCTTTGAGCAGGCACATGCACACATCTGTGGATGAGGCAGGAGGTCCAGGACAGAGCTGGATGTACATGTTTGGCACACTCCATCATATATTCTGTTTTGCTCTTCAGTATGGTTACGCTTGCCAGTCAGCTGCAGGTTCCCTGTGAGCATCAGACACCAGGAGAGGCAAGGACCGTGAGGATTGGAGGTGCATCTGAGCACAGAGTGCTGGGGAGTGCATGCAGGCTCACCTTGCCAGAGCTGCTGGTAGCCCTGGAGCAGCTACCCAAGGAATCACAGCTCTATATTCTGACCCACGTATAACTGTAGCCCAGTGTAACTACAGCTGAAGAGATTAAGGTGCCTAAATGGTGCTGATTTGAGAATCCATATCTGAGTTCCTCTGTTCATTACTTATAAAGTGGGGATTAGAGCATGCCCTCCTTTGTGGGTCATTGGGAAATGAAGACTTTAGAACTGAATTACCTGTTGTGTTGCTGGAGATGTGTAAGAAGCAAAAGGAAGCAAACTGTGGAAAGCCAGTTTATAACGAGTGCTTTTACAGCTGTAATTTTGTATGAGGCTCGGAGGCCTTGGGATGTGGAATTTTTTTTCCATCTGATGTTTCTCTTGTGGTTTCTTATTTTTAAACCAGGTATTGTTCAACAAGGTTTTTTGCTTAGTTTGGGAGATATTTTTCCTTTCTGATAAGGGGAGAAGAAGGTTGCCTTTTTTTTTTTTTTTTCCACTTGGCTTTATTTTAAGTAGTATTTTATTTCAAGAGGGTTATTTTACAGTGTTTACAGTGCACTTCAATTTTTTATTGTGTCATGCCCTTCCAGCCCCTTGGTGAGATGAGAGGTGAGTGTATGTATTATATAATTTATAATTAATTTATGATGAATCACATATGATGAATACTGCTTATTAAATATTAAAGCCTTGTCTACAGTCATGGCTGTACCTTGGCAGTAGCACTCCTGCACGTTCATATGGTACCATGGAGCACACTCATAGACTTAGGCTGCCATGGCAGTGCTCAGTTGTAAGAGAATTCTTAGCTCTCTGCCTAGGTAAATGGTGTTAAGGAGAATTGCTACTCTTTTCAGGGTAGGTGCCCTGTTACTGCCTTTTCCCTGTCCCTTGTGCACCAGCACTTAAAGCTGTGAGGAGGGCAGAAACTCTCCAAAACAGTTGAGAACAGAGAAGGTGCTGATGCTCACTTCCCAGCTCTATAGGGACTACTTTGAGTCCTGGTTCCTTACTGCCATACCCCTCACTGATGGAAAGCTAAGCAGCATCAGAGGATAGGCTAACAGGAGATAATAGCCTGCATCTGGACAAGTGGAAAATCTAGGCTAGATTTTGACAGGCCATTTTTATTAGTGAGGACTGGAATGTGGACAGGGGAATAATTTACCTGCAGAGGTCATTCCAGCATCTGGAACTAATGAACTCCCAAACAAAGGCGATAAAACAGAGAGGAAAAACAACGTAGGGGATTGTGCACTGCCAGGTTAGGAGAATGGTTTTATGGAAGTAGTTTTTCCAAATTATAGCAATGAATCTATGAATCAGAAATAGTACTTGTGACACTCCTCAGATCCTTTGAAATCAGGAATCCACATCATCAACATTCTGAGGAACAGTAGCCTTCTACCAGTGTTTTGTGCTCTGCTTTGCCTTCCTGGGAACTTTGACCTGTGTGTCCCACCAAAGATAGTGTACAACAAGAAGCAAATGCTGTCAGTGTGTGAGGCAACACAACTTTGAAATTCTGGCTTTGCTGTACTTACCACCAGCCCAGCAGGCAGGTTTTCCTGTGTGCTTTGAAGAAAATCTTGGCTCTTGAGTAGCTGTTACAGCAGGTAGATTAGCAAGGGTATGAGAGGAAAGGTGAGAATCTCAATTTGAGAATAGGCATGCATAATTTCCTACAGGGCACCATGTAGGACCACATTTGTGCACGTGAAAGTGTGTGCTGTTTTGCCTGCATCTTGTGGAAAGTGAGGTAGGTGCAGTAGGCAGAGGATTCAAGCAGTGAAATAAAAAGATGCATCATCTGTGATGAGTGACCGTATGCAAGGAATGTAATCCTAAGTGATTCCAATTAGTGCAATGCAAAAGGAAAGCAGTGTAATTAACTTTGGCTTTAAGGTCCTTGTACTACATACAGCTTATGAGATGAAACACTGCAAAATCCTTAGGGTACAGATAACAGAAAATAATGGTTCTTAGGATAGCTGCACCATGCAAAAATAAATATTAAAGGCATGTTCCTTCAGAACTTATTTATTTTCTGAAAGCTCGAGCTGTGGTAATTGCAATTAAATCTAATTCCTGTGAATATTTGACTTCAGTTTTGTTCTTCTCCCAAAGCTTTCATAGGACAATTTAATGATGTGGTAGAATATCAAGAGCTTGTTTTAATATTAATTAAAACACACACAAAGACGAAATTTTCAGCCCTTAAAACTGCATAAATAAAACTGACTTAGAAGATTTGATCTTAAGGGAGCAATGATGTATTCATTCATATTGAGCCTTTGATCTAATATCAGTTGACCCATATAGAGAAGATTAAAAAACCCTATAACAATGTGTGGAAATTACCTAAGGTAAAATCATGTTTAGCAACATAGCACTGTATTTTGTGTAGGAGGAACCCATACGGAAGCAAACCTCTCTTTGGTCTTAGGGATGGCAACAGCACAAAGGTTGTCATGTGTTTGAAAAAAAATCAGTTTTGGTTGACTCTCCTGCATCTATCTATAGTTCTTTTTTTTTCAAGTAACTCAGATGAGTAAATTCCACACTAAAAAATAAATGGTCTCTTTTTTCACATTATTAGGCAATTGTTGGAGTCTTCACCGATTATGGTGGGTCAGCTTATCATTATTGAAGGGCAGTGGTCATTAAAATGCCAAACATATTTTTATAGAATTCACTTTATAAAATGTCAGCAAGTCCATATGTTTTTATTAGTTCCAAATCAAGTATTTCAATGGACTCTTTGTAAGTATTCCCAAAGCAATGTCCATTTCTGGCTTTTTGAGAGCACACAAAAATATTACGAATTAATCAGATTTTCAGATTTCTGCATAACAACTCTGCACATTTATTGTTTAATCCTATTCTAAAATGCTGTTATGATTGACAACTTGGTGTAGAGTAGAAGTCAATTGAATAATATGTAGCAGTCAATTTTATTTGTACCTTAATGTGCTAAAGGTTTTTTGGTGGTTTTTTTTTTCCACATTTCCATTATTTATAAGTCTGTCCCCTTGGAGAATATCTAGAAGAATTTGTTTTAAATGAGCTGATAATACCCTCTTTAAAATTTATAAGTGTGACAGAATCATATCCTTTTTCCTTACCATGCCAGAATGTGCCAATAAACTGGGTCTGAATTACCTTGCACTTACTTTTCATAGGATAAACATTAGAAAAGAGCATCTCATTAAGGTTCACTTAAAACAGAATTTCAACAGCTTCTCAGAAACCACTAACAAAACAGGAGCTATCGTACCAACCAGGAAACTTGATGCCATTGCCAGGGTTTTCTTTTCAAGAGACCACAGTACTCTAGCAGCTTCTTTTGATACTTGCTGTCACTTTTCCACCTTCAAAGATAAATGTGGGCCTGATCGTGCCTGAAAAACTTGTGAATCGATGCAAGTCCTTCACCCGGAGGAAATGGAGGGCTGGGAAGTAGTTTTGAAAACATCTTGATGCTTTCTTACAACTGATAGGACCTTTTTTTTTCTCTTTTTCCTTTTCTTTTTCCTTTCCAAATCTGTATTGCAGACTTCAGCAAAATATGGTCAGGCTGGACTGTGTTCTGTGCTTAGCAAGTCATTAGTGCCCAGCATATAGTTCGATTCTTGGATATTGATCACCTCAGTAAATGCAGGAAATCCTTGGTCTCACAGAATTTTGCTCACCCCCCACATGCAATTTAGCAAACAAGCTGTCATTTGGAAGTGTACCTGGTTTCAGTTTTCATAGTGCCTTTTTAATGTGCTTCGTACAGCTTTTGCTGCCTCAGTAACTGACAAAAGAAAAGACTTTATTAAGATACAAAGTAGATGTGACTTGATTGTTTTTCAGATAATTTTTGCTTTCAGAAATTAGAATGGCTGATGCTCACCTAAGCGTAAAAAATGCAGTTCCCACACGCACAGAGTGCTCATATACTGTATGTAAATTGATGTATAATGCAACCCACATTAGCTGGGTTGATGATAGCTTCAGTTTCACTGCTGTCAGATTTTTGTAGCTCCTTGAATGAGTTGGCTGGTCTGAATGAATGTTAGCATAATTTATGCAGCTGATAAGTGATTTGAGTGCTTGAGTTATTGATAAAGCACTTTAACATATCATTTTCAGCTTGATGTTATGTGACATCAGAGTGTAATGTGGCAGTCCCCAGGCTTGATATTAAAGTCAATCTGCTCTTTGGATTTCAGAGGCCAGAGGAAACACAGTGCTGCCTGACACGAGCCCAGCAGACCAGCACCAGCCCAGTCAGTCCCATCCTGCATTCCCTGTTGGGCCTCAGGTCAGTATTTTTCCTTTCAACTAATTGAGACCTGCAATATGCTGAAAAGTAAATAACTGCAATTGGTCATCTTTGATCTGTGTAGTGTAGGAATGATGTTTCTGTTTGGATTCATTTGGTGTTACAAAAAGGGAGCATGAATGTATCATCTGTGTTTTTAAAGTTACTTGTTTGAAGAGATCAGCTTTTTGCATCTTTTTCCAAAATAAAACTTAAGCAGTTTTTCATATTTAGGAGGTTAAATTATTTCAATTTCTTATATAAATTATTTTTTAAATACATGTCATAACTTAATATTAAAAATCTTGTGCAATTTTAATGAAACCTATTGGCTCTGACAGTTCTGCCTGTCACACACAGCTCCTGCAGTAAAAAAGGCATTTCATTATCTTTTATGCCAGCTATTTATTTTCTTTACAGCAAAACATAGGCATTGTATGGCACTGTATAATGTTTTAAAACGTTTCCTTTATCACTTCACAATTTTATCTGAGTTCAGCCATGCTCTAAGGGGACACTCAATGTTCTTCCCCTTTGCAGGACAGCCTTGGTCTATGTAGCTTCTGCTATTATCAGTATACAGTTGGGAAAATTTGGGAAATGTTTGCATTTAGGTACTTGTAAGGCCTTCTTGTGTTCGTAAATTATCTTCAGTGCATGTGTAATGAATTTACCAGTCCAGATTCAACCAGGATTGCTCCCATGCTGCATGATTGTAAGGTTTACAGCTTCAACCTGTCAGGTTTGTCACAACTTTCTGTGTGTGCCTTAAGATACTGGAAGCAGTGTACATCTGTATGGAACACCAAGTGATCCCAAGGCGGAAGAGTTATAGGTGTGTAATACCAAGCTACACACAATAAAATGGGCTTGCTATGTGTGTTTTGTTACAGCCGCTCCTGACAGCCCAACAGTTAGCCTCAGCAGTAGCGGGGGTGATGCCAGGAGGCACTCCAGCCCTGAATCAGCCGATCCTTATTCCTTTCAACATGGCTGGGCAGCTGGGGGGCCAACAAGGGCTCGTCCTAACTCTACCTACTGCAAATCTCACCAATATCCAAGGGCTGGTAGCAGCAGCTGCAGCAGGAGGCATCATGACTTTGCCATTGCAAAATCTACAAGGTAAGGCATGTTTGTAATTTCTAATAGGTCCTTTTGCCTGTTTGATTCACAGCATCTCTGTCTTTTAAACCAGGCAATCTCTTTTTGCAATGAAATGTTGTTCTTGATGAGTATGGAAAGTTAATACTTGGATTGTTTTTGAATACTTGAGAGTTGTTTGCGTTTTTATAAACAAAGAATGGAGGTTGGGTCTTGGATTCCATGGGTCAGTAAAGTGCTTGAATGATTCATTAGGCTTTTCTGTCATCAGTGATCAATGTTCCCTACTCACAGTTTACTTAAAAATTTCAAAAGACAGCATGAAGACAAGTACTCTGTTTCACCACTGCTGATTATGGTAGATAAATGAATAGGGGCAACTAAAACCACAGTACTGCATGAAAGTCACTTAATCCCCCTCCTCCCCCTTTATTTTGAAATCGGTGTTTTCTTAGCTGCCATCAATGCTCTGGATATGTATTCTCCTTCTTGCTGTGGGACATCTGCTTTATCAATCAGATTCTGCCACCCCCATCCAAGCTGTTGAAGGAGAGTTATATGACTCCAAAGTCACAAGCAAAAATTTTATCCCTGTATGTACCCTCACCATTGTCTGAGCTATACCATGTTTGCAGCAGTTCTACCCTAAGATATCTCTGCATTCTCCATGTGGCCGACAATCAGACTGAAAAGCAGTTCTGCAAGATCCCTGCTCTTCCCTAGTGTTCTCTGTTGTTCAATGTGTCTAGCATTGTTAGAAACAGTATTCAATCAAAACACATATGAGATAAAATATAGATGTATTTATTTACTACTCCGGACTATGTTGATTTGATGTATTTATTTGCTACTCTGAATTATGTTGATTGCTTCTCAGAAAGCAGTTGCTACTGAACTGAACAAAGTGTAGTAAGGTAAGTATTAGCCAGTATCTTACAATAGAACAGTGCAGCTTTAATGGAAGAGGATGGTAAGGAAGTGATTGACCAATGTGAAGGTGATCAAAGTGTGAGCAGGAAGTACCAAAATAAAGCTTTAGCCCTTTCAATTTATTTATTTATTATTATTTCTTCTGATGTAAATGGTAGGAAAAGTCTTCCTCAAATGGAATGAAAGCTCTGTGCTATGCCCTATGTATTTTTTAGTTCTTAAACCCTGGTGGGTGCTCATTACCAGAAAATTGTTTGAAGCACCAAATCCTACAGGTTGTGAAACAGGGAAAAGGAAGAGACAGCTCATGTGTTGAACAAACTCCCTTACAAACCGCATGCATAGTACTCTCACCTGTTGGTGCAACTACTTGCCTTTACCTTGTGCGTGTTTTAAAGTTTAATGTCAACAGACCTCTCTTATCATAGTTGTAAATGGTTTTCACTTTAATGTTTAAAATAATGTCTCTTTCATACCATTAAGCTGCACCAAAGAACCTGTCATTCATAAATCTTAGATGAAAAAGACACACTAATGCACAAATTTTGCTTGTTTAAAATTTGAGAGTGCATGTAAAGTAGGGAACTGGAGATTAAAAAAAATAATGCAGGAACAGGAGCGGGTAAAAGCAGATACAACAAAGTGAAGGGGAAGTGGCTTTTTAGCATAGGTGGATGATGAAATCTTAATGAAGAAACAGGCATTATAAAAATGTATCCTTCCACTCTGGAGTGTTCCAGGTTATACTTGCTGGGTATGTAATATTATAAATAAACATAAGCTCGTGAAGTTCTTACGTCATTTATTCACCTCGTGTTGTGAAGCTGGAGGGTAGGGATTAAGGCAGGTAACCTTTGCTCTTTAGTTTAGCCATGGGTGTCTAATTGCTAGCTAAAAGGTGTAACTCTGCTGCCAAATAAATTTTGCAAGCAGTGACCTTACCGGATGAAAAGGTTTCCTCCATAATCTTTACTGGTAGATGAAAGCATGGGATCAAATAGGGACTTGCTGGAGCATCAGGCGCATTTCCCTGTATATAGATGCAATCACACTCTCCATAAAGTAGCTGAAAGGAACAGAACCCAAAACACTTAGTTGCATTGCTCTTTATCATCTTATCTGCCCTTCCCTCTGGACCCTCTAAGCAAATGCCACTGCCACCATTGTTTGGAAGTGGAACTGATACACAAGGAAATGAACTTGGTCAAGATAGCTCTTAGGAGCCCTGGATAACAGCTGAAAGCTCCTGTTGCTTCCTGCATAGTTCACTGCTCAATGCATGTGTGAATGAAGGTGGGAGTCAGCTGTGAGTGCTGTGTTTCTAGAGCACATCTCCAGCTGTGTGGTGTCATCAGTTCAATTGAACCTGATTGACTTCTGGTCCCTGTTTGTTGTGGGTAATTGAAAGGTAATTACAGAATGCGTGTTTTATTTTGTATCCGGCTCTTCTATAGTTATACTCCTAGGAGCCCATGCTGCAACACAGTTTTGGTAATTCGGCCCTTTGGGTGAAATCAGACCATTCCATCTCTCTAACACCTCACTGTGACATGGCCAAACTGGACAAACGAGTTACATACTTTTATGCAGTTTTCTAACCTTTCTTATTACTCCTGCTGTTGTCACGTCTCCTGTCCCTGAATTTCCAGTGCAGTCAAGCATAGATGTCCACAGCTCCTGTGAGCTGGATCTTCTGTCTTTTTCTTCTCTCACCAGTCAGCTTCTAAATCTCTTCACCACAAACTCTCCCAGCTGGGTAACGCAAAAGAATGATACATGAATTCAGAAAAAGTTCTGATTTACTTGAATTCTTACTAAACATAGATCAAGGGAGTAATCCCACCATATTTTGTGTGATCCATATCTCTGTTTAACTGATTTTCTTCTTGGGGACTTTCAGGTCTGGTTCAGGGTGATAAGTATGAGACCTCAGGGTGACTGGATAAAGCAAGGAAAACCCTTGCTTGTGGAAAGAAAAGAGCATTCAGCAGTAGGAATCATAGAAGAGATAGGTTAAGTCTTTAAAATGAGAAAGCAAAAGTTTCTTTAAAAATTCAAGACACTGGCAAAATGGAGCAATTAATGATATGGAAATTACTCACACAGTGTAACTTATTCAGTGAAATTACCTATTCTGCAGTTGTCAGTTTCTTATAAGTAAGAGTTCAGCTTTTTTCCAAATCTATTTGAGTAAAATTGTTCAGTTGCTGATCCACCAGTAAGCCAACAAGAATTCTGTTGTTGTCAGTGGAAAGAGGTTTAGACTAAGCCTCTTTCAAAACTGCTTTTCTTGGTACATACTTGATTGGTTTCTGTTCATTACACTACGTCATTTGCCACACATATTGCTGTACCACGTCTGTTCCCTGAGCACATACGCGTGTGTGAACACATGGAAGGAATGTGAATGTGTAAATTCCTGCTGTGAAACTTCAGAAAATATGTTTGCCCTGGCTTCTATTAAACAAATTTCATATGCAGATAATACAACTTACTGAGATACCAGAGGTCTGGTGGCAGAATACAGACATCTACTTTAAACAAAATCCCTGAACCTGACAGATTCACCTATGGAACTTCGGCTTTCCACAGCAGTTCTTTGATGAAAGCAGTAAAATCAACAACTATAACTTTTTACTGTAATCCACTATCAATACTGAAGCTAAAAACATTCCAGGAAAGCTTTTGTTCAAAAAAAAATTTACACACCTGTTTTCCTCTCACCAAATCTTAGAGTACTGTTGGAACACACCCGTGCTCTGCTAACCAGAGGAGGTTAGAAGGTTTTGGAGGTGTCACAGTACCAATGGTGAGGTTCTACCAAGTTATCAAGTGAGGCAAGCACCCTTCAGACAATATGTTGTCTTATCTTCTGCTTTCAGTCCACTGCTTCTTGGCCTGTCCTCATTGCCTTAATGCAGAAAACACTGACGGCTTTCCTCTTAGCGTCCAAACTGGTTCATCAGCATTCAGCTTTCCACCTTTGGGAATCTTTTCACTGGGCTGAACAGGCTCAGCTTCTGCATCCTGTTTGCCAGGTCAGGTTTCTCTAGGTTCTGGGGGGAGTGTGTTCCTTTTTCAGTTTTAGCTATCCTTGTCAAGATTTTCTCCAAGGGACTAGTAGTTGCTTAATCTCGGAATATTCAGTAATGCCTGGGAGCTGGTATTCATTGAAAGACATTTTCTTTGTATGTCCACCTGATTTTTATGTCACAATGTAATATTTCTGCAGATCTGACCAGAAAGAGACCTTTTGGGGGACTGAGTTTGTTCTGTGTCATTTTCTTATTATAATTTTTAACCCACATTGAAGTCGCTGATAAATTGAAATGTATTCCAGTGCTAAGAAGTTGCTAAAACCTGTCCTGTCATTTAGTGCACTTTTCCGTGACAGCCAAAGCAGTTTTATCTAAAATGTTAAGGTATTTTAGCTGTACTTTAGTGTGGAGTGCATGCTTGGAATGAGAAGAAAGTACCCCAGTGTTGCCTGTCAGCTTACTCCTGACTACTTGTGAACTATGGAGAACAATGGGGGAGTCTCTGCAAAGGATTCCCCTGAATATATTACATCACAAAGCAATGACACGGCAGTGTTTTAGATGATATATCCACCGATACAGAGCTAGAGTGACACTTGAATCTTGACAGAACTCAACAAGTTGGAAATTCTGGCCTCACGGCACTGGAACTTTGTGTGTTTTATTTCCACTGGGCATTGTACAGTTCCTAAAGTGTACACCAGTAATTTATTTCCAAGTCAGAGTTTCTTAGTCTGGAGTTCTCAAAAGAATGAGACCAAACTATCTCCCCAGATCATTAGTGAAAGGTTTCAATGCTGAAAGGAAGCTTTATATGGCTAAAAATGTGAACTCATTAAATTACATTATTTAAATGACAGGTCATATTTTAGCTGCAGTGCAATGAAAGGGGAGATGTATGAAGCATCTTGAGAACTAGGAGACAGCCATTAAAATGCACTGATATGGGTAGCAATAGACATAGATGATGGTAAAAAATTAAAAAGGCTTTCATATGTGGAGATCAGTCAAAATGCATGTTAGGTAAAGATAATGGTAACAAAAGGCAAAAAATGTGTTGTTTACACTTATTAGATCTTGTTTCATCTGAGCATAGATTTGTATTATTAATTGTGTAACAGGTAAACATGCTGTCTCCATTCTTGCATGTGCACACACCTTCAAAATCAGAAATCAGAGAAAGATGAAAAACAAAAAAGAGACAGAAAAGTAAACTACAAACCTCAATTGCTTACTGATCTAGAGTCCAAATTCCAGGGTTTTAGAACATTTTCCTCTTTTAACTAAAGTGATGCAGACCCTATTCATTTGTATTCCCCTTCAAGTAACATGAAATAGCTTTCAGAGTCTACAGAAAGGCAGTGTTTCACTTATGTATTTTAATGAGCACCAATGTCAGTAATAATCAAAATGATGTTTCACTTAGAGGAGTAGTTTATTCCCAGGTACTTCTGCAGTGTACTAACGTAACCAGAACAAGAATGACAAGAACCAAGAAAAGAAGCTGCACTCGCTAGCAATTTCTGTGAAGAATTCATACCCAATTTACCTCTCTACTCTGTAAATGCTGCCCATAACACAGCCAATGTGAAAGGCTCACTCACACAAAGAAGGGGTTAGCCACCCCCAAAGACTAACCTCTGTACTTAGTACATATAGGAGAAATCCATGCGTCCTTAAGCATGCTGTGGCATGCACAGAGTGCCTGTGGATTAGCAGGCACTACAGAAGGTTTCCTCATGCTAACAGATGTATCTCATCCAAACTATGCTGCAGGGGAACTGAAATAATGGGCAGAGATCCCTAAAGATGGGGTAGGTAGAAAGTTCTGTGTCTCCCTCTAGTCTCCCAGGAAATGTAGTATTTGGGAAGCCTAACATTTGCTTTTGGGAGAAAGGGTAGTACAGAAAGAACCTTACTAGGTTTTTGTTTGCTTGTTTTTCCCCACCATACAAGGCTTCTCCCATGGAAATGCTTGGCCCCATGTTAATTGCTTATCTTGTTCAGTGGGAAGTTACTGCCTTAACAGAGGGAATGTGAAAGGTTCAGGGCTTTATTAGTTACTAGTTGTTTATTGATCACTCCCAGTGTGTTAACTATTTGTTGTTTGAATTTTCTACCCCATAAGTTAAAGGCCTACCGTCAGAGGCATTAAAATGCTGTCATCTTCATGCTTGTGTGCTGTGTTGTTGACTTCCACCCAAAATAGACTTCAGACATGCCTATTTTTTTGCTACTGATGGTTATGGAACAACATCAGTGAGAAGCAATGATGTGATGTAGTCCAGATTAATTCTGAAATCAAAGTCTTCACACCTACTTAAACTTTGCAGGCCATGTTTTGGCAGAGTCTGTTTCCAGACTTTTATGCCAAGAAGCAGATGGGAAAGACAGGAGTAGTCTACAGTTCCCCAAACATTCCACCAAAACCCTATTGTTTAATTACCCTCTAGGCTGGGAATTGTGTGTGACTGGTACAGAAGACCTGGACTTTTCTGGGAATGTACCCCTTTATTGAGCCATGACTCTGACTGATACTGCTCCTGGCAGGAATATTCTGTGTGCAGGAATATAAATGAAATTTCTGTCAACCAGAACATGGATGCATTTTAATGCTGCTTTTAAAGTGTATCTTTGCACCTGTTTCTAGGAGCCTTTAATCTTCTTCCTGAATTTAGACCGTGACAATTTAAATTAATGTAGAGAAAACTCATTCCAATAATGTGAAGCACTTAACTTACTGTAATCTTACAAAAGCCAAGAAATTTCAAATGCAAGTGAAAATTCCAGTGAGTGTTTGTCACTCCGTTCCTCACCTTCGCATTGTAGCACACATGCTACATGCACTGGGAGATCGCATGCTAATAGGTAGGTACATCTGTATGGTATATGCATATATGACTTGTATGCTGATTGAAGACTCAACAATAGAGTGAGTTGTAGAAGGATTACCAGGGTGGATTTGCAGCCTCCACACTTAATTTCCTTGCCTTAGTGGATTTAAGTCAGACATTTATAGTCCTTATGGTTTAATTTCCTTTGTTTCTCCATGCTGTTTGTATTAATAAAATCCTTATGATTCATGTTTTAAAAACTCCCTTGTTACAGACTTCTGTTCCTGATAGACCAGTGAGATTCTAATCAAGCACATATATATTTAGGGACTCATAAAACCAACAAAATCTTTATTGACCAACTGGGTTTATGGGCATTTTAAATAGTGTGAATTTTGAATGCATGGAGCATACAAGTTAACCACCTGGGAGTCAATTTTTTTAAATGGAATTTCGTTCAAGTCTTGTGATTCTGTAGCACAGAACCATACACCTCCTTTTCTGATGGAAATCTCCCTTTTTTTGTTATTTTAATTGTCATGGAAAGTTATGTAGTCTTAACAACTTATTCACATCTTGCAGTTTATGCATCTTGAAACATTTTGCGACATCTGTCTGCCACTGAGATTGCTTTAAAAATTGGAACAGGATCTGTCTGGTGACATCAGAAATGATGAAAGTGAAACTTCTTTGAGTTTCCCCATCCCCAGACCTCTCTGCAATTTTATGTCCTTTGGGTAGAAATCTGCACGTGTGGAGATCTTCAGGCCTCAGTCTCATTTTGCTGCTGATCCCTGAAGCTGCTTCCATTCCTGGAATGTTTGGTCTTTACAAGCCTATTGCTCTGACAGATGTAGCAGAGAGCCCAGACACGAGACCTATGTACTGTTCTGCGCTCCAGCCTAGGCATCCCATGTGATGGCAGACAATTCATCCCTTGTTTCTGCAACTCTCTTCCCACCTGTAAAGGGATGTGCTGATAGTGCTATGCTTTCCTACAAAGTGGCTTAAATCACTACTGTTAGATGCCTTGAGCTTCTCAGACACATTTAGACCTTTGCTAAATATCCTAAATTCATAAGTCTTGTTCTGGTTCATAGACCCAAAAGAGATTAGGCTTTTTCAGTAGTTGCAATAATAACGTGAATTTTGCTTACTTGGGACTTCATGACCTTTTCCAGCCCACAGAAGGATTAGAAGTTTTCACCGACGTTAGTAAGATCCAACACAATTTGGTTCTTAAAGTGTTGCCTGCTGTAGGGTTTTTTTGCTTATTTTTTTTAACATGGATATTGCTTTTCAAGTTCATCAGCTGTAGATTTGACATACCTTACCGACTCTTCTTTTACCTGTGTTTTGTTATATAATTTATGCTATGGTAAAAATAAATCTTAAGCATAAGGACAAGTTTCTCATCTTACTTCAGTGATCAATTCAGTGCTGACGCTTCAGATTTACATGATCTGATCCTTGAATATCTTTCCCTTTCTGTTTCTCAGATCCCATTTCAGTCTCTTGTCCTTTTCCTCATTCAGTGTCATTTCTATTCATCTTTTATATTTCGTCTTGTTTTTTAAAAGCTATTTAGAACCCAGATATTCCTGAATGTGTATTTGTATATTGGCTGATTTCCCAATATATCAGCAGTAATAAATGAAGAAGACACAAATGTCTGGAGGTGATAAACCTGTTGTGATTTTCCCAGTATATTTGGCTTCTGTATTTCAGAAGATGCAGTTATAACAGGACATGAATCCTGTATAAAAATCAAGGAAATTCTAGTAGTAGATTTTCAGGAAATTCACTTATTGGTGACCTGAAAGTTGTTTCTTTTATTGTGTTTATTTTTAAAAGGATAAAACTTCTCAAGAACAGATTTTGTACATCTCTGAAAACTCTTAAGTCTAGCAGTCTGAACACACCAATCGCTTTCAGGCTCTGTTCAAGAGTTTAGCTTTTCCTTTCCAAATCAGTGCTTATGAGCAGTAAAGGAAAACTGTGTTCCCCTCCCAGCACTGTAGCATCTTTAAAAAATATTCCCATCTTTATTTCCTCTTCATTTTACTGGTGACAAAATCAAGTTCTGTAAATCTTTGGTTTACTCTGCTTTAGCAGGAGTGGCAGTTCAGTGTTATGAAATTACATTTATCTGATGATATGAGCACCTTGGCCAATTGGAACTGAAATTAAAAACGTACACTGTTTGTTCCATTTGTCAGCAGAATATAATTGGTTGTAAGTGTAAAGCTTATCAAGTGTATCTTTATGCATTTATGTTCCCATGAGTGCCATTATCTTAAAATTTCTTAGCGAAAATAAAGATATTAAATTGATATTTAGTCAACATTTGACATGTGATAATTTGAGTTTGTGATGTTTGTGAGATAATTCTCAGGGGAGAAAGTTGTATGAAATAAATAATAGAGGTAAATTTTATACTTCCATATATCTCAAAGTTAATGCAGCTAACTTGCAGTGGAATGGTAACATGAAGACACAGTGCTATAATATGATTGATTTGTTTTGACAGCAGCCAAATAATTGAGAGTGAAAGGTGTCAGCACAGATGAAATATTGTATAAGCCACATTCAGAAGGCAACCCCAGCAGCAATAGCAACTGGAGTTTTATTTCCTTTGATATCGTACTGTTACTCACTTCCAGTTTATTATAAACCCGTGAAAGGTACGCAACTTTCCATATGATGGAGGCCTTTTTGGAGAGGATAGAAACAGAAGTTTGTCAGGTAGTTGAACAATAGATACTGACAATGGGATTCATGATGGGTACAATATACAAGGGTAAATTATCTTAATCTTTCCCCCTGGTTTTATCTCCTCCTTTAATCCCTTTTTACAGGCTACTGCTTATCTGGCATCTTACCTCTAGCTTGAAGGGTAAGTGATTCCCTCCAGAACAACCAGTCTATGGATTGCCTGGCAGGGGATTGATGCAAAAGCAGTGCTGCTATTACCCTCCCCAGCAGTGAGACTTGATTTTAGTTCACCTCTTTTGCACAGCAAACTATATCTATTCTGGCTGAGACAGGGCAAGGCTTGTATATTTGCATCATGGCATCCTACTGCACTGCAAGGAATACAAAGAGCTATAGCATTTTTTGGGCCTAGAAGAGTGTAAGTGTGCAAGTTACCTCATACAAAAGGTAGCCAAATAAACCAGCTGACATGCTGAAATAATTCCGGAAAGCAAAATTATTTGAAAATCACTATTGGACTTCCTTAAAAGCACACTGAACAAGAGGCTAGGGTGTGCCTATAAAAACATTAGGTATAAGCTTCCTTTGTCCTAAAATGCCATTGACTTCAGTGGGAGCAGACTCCAAGGTACAGTTGGAATTGAAATGTCCTGCCATTCATTTCAGAAATGCTCCATTAAGAAGACATAAGTCAATGCGAATGACAAGGGTTCCCAGTAATGAGCTTTTGCTCATGCAAAACAAAACAAACTATGACAACCATCATGTTAACAAGATCAGGAACCCTTGTGGCTTTGTAATGTAACATCTAATCTATATCTATACCTATACCTATACAAATATAATTATCTCACTTGGAGAAAAGTAAATAACAGAATGAGATTTCCAATACTGAGCAATTTGTACACAGTTACATTACACTTGCATTCTCTTTCTCTCCTGATCTGATCATTTTATAAATGGCATTGTGGAGATTAGAACCTGAGGCTGAGAAACCTAAATTTATTGATATCCATAAGGGAAACATTTTTATTGGTCGTGTAGGAAGGCAGGAGGTAAGCTATCATTTGTAAAGTAAATCCTACTGTATAGCAAGCTGCATCTGCTGAAGTTCTGAAGGACTCAGAACCAACTGCCTCTGTCTAGTGATCCTCTTGCACTGCAGCAAATTGCAGTTGGTGTAACCTTAAAACCTGTATTAGTGCTTCAGGAAGAAGTAGTTTCTGGCTGGTGTATATACAATAAAAACACATCCTCATTGCTGATGATTCAGAGCAGTGTTATTTAGGTACAGGCTTCTGTTCAATGCCTAGGTTGCAGGTTTATGCAGCTTACATAGGAACTCTACCATCAGTACCTGCAGAGTTTAAATTTAACTTGGCAGCTCTGATTTTAGCCACTAGTAGCTGTAATGTTCTGTTTAGTAATTGTAGACAAAATGCTGAAAATGGAATGCCTGAATGTTTGTGTATATAAATCTATCAGCAGGCACTGAAATGGGTATGTAGATATCTAAACTGAAGTTCTGGTCTGTATTTGCTCGTGTGGGATTCACAGTGGAACCACAGGCTTCCTGAGTGTCATGTTTTTTGGTATAGATGTTAGTCTCCTCATCAAGAAGTATTCAGAATTACATGAAAATACAGGTAGTTAAAAGACTCTAAAGAGGGTGCATGTTTTTCATGAGAAATCTTTGATTTCCTTTTCTTTCTAACGTGACTTTGGATATTTTCTGTTTAACGTCTCACCTTGTACCTATGAGCATGTGCGTATAGCTCTTTGCCCCTTTCAAGCTTCAGCTAGCTGCCTCATCCAGTCTGTCCAGCAGGCTGTGTAATAGGAACTTCTGAGAATTCCACAAAGTAATGCCAAGAGGTGGAGGACCTAGTTAAAGGAAAGATGTTCAAGCATCTATATGCTTTCTGGCCACCATAATTGGGATTCTTCTTTGGATGCTCACCTCTGCATCATTACAGGTATTTGCCAATCCATTGTTGATGGAACAAAAAGCCAGTGAAGGAAATATGAGTGGAAAATAGAAAAGCTTAAGTGAGGTAAAACCAGAAAACCACAGCCTTCTGGCCCTGATCTGGCCAGTCAAATGGAAAACAGAAATCTAGCTAGCCACTTAATTGAACCAACCCACAGGCATCTCCCACACAGAATATTTTCATGGGCCTTTTACTGACTGGTCAGATATCCAACCAACAACTTGTTTATTTAGTATAAGTAGTTAACTTTAAAAGTCTTGTTAGAGGAGCAGACAAGTTATCTTCATAGTAATCCCTACCGCGTAAAAATTCCAGTGACTATTAATAGACGTGTTTTCGGATGCTTCCCTGTTGTGAATAGCTTTCTTCTTAGATTATGGCTTTTCTGTACATCAGGAAGCAGAGTAAACGTTTTTTCCACACACCTCTTCATATCTGAAGTAATTCCATGTGATTGTTACAAGTAAGTGGTCAGCTGTAAGTGGTGATTGTGATATGCCAGCACAGAGCCAAATCCGGATGCCCTCAACTCTCAGTTTTAGTGAGGCAGATTCACATTAGATGTGATGCTTGAGGCTCTGTTGACATTTGGGAGTTTGGGCTATGTGAAGACCCTCAAGGTTTGGCTGACTATAACCTGCAAATGGTTTGGCGAGACCTTATTTACAGAGACTGTTCAAGGGCCTTTCCCTTCCCCCATTTCAGCAGTCAGCACTGACATATTGCATTATGAGAAAGAGCCCCACTTAACGCAGAGCTACTTTCAATTGTCATGAGCACTCAGCCTTATTTAAACTGACACCCTTTCCATCACCCCCAAGCTAGAATCCCAGTGTCAGAGTGCTTCAAGAACTTGTGATTCAAAGCTGTTCTGTCTTGCTAAGAGCTGTGGTAGAGTGGTGCAAGACAGGACAGAACTGAACTTCAGAGATGGAAAGACAATCCCAAAGGTGGAAGGAGACATGGTAAATATGAATATGCTAGGTAATCAGAGGAGAAGAGAGTGAGGGGAAGGCTTGTGGGTTCAGATCAGGAGAGAGACTTGGAGGATCTGTGCTCCTCTCTTCCCTTGCAGTTAAACAATTCGTAAGACTTCAGTGATCTGGAGTCATTCCATTAGAAAGGGTTGCAATTCCTTTGTGTTCCAAGGGCAGATACAAGCCTTCCTTTTCCTACCATACCAGGTTGATCTGATGAAATATTTGTCCCTCAAAGTTTGGTGCTGTGGTTCTCAAGTACCAAGAATGTGTGAAAACAGTCCAAGATTTAAGAGCACAGAAAGTGTGAGAAAATGTAGTCTACCTATAAAAAGCATTGAATGACCACATGATTACTCCTGCTTCTTACTGATTCGGTAAATGCTTATGTGTATCTCAGCTCAGGCATTTAAGTGTTCCTGTTTAATATGAAGAAAGTGTCATTTCAATGATCCTCACTTTACTGATGGGGAAATTCAGGCACAGATTAGCAAAGTGACCACTCTGTGTTTCTCAGCAGGACAGTAGCAAAACCAGCTATAAGAAACCATGTTTCCCAATTTCAGTCTCCCGAATAGGTGTTTACAATTTTGTAGGGGGAGAATACTATGTTCAAATTAACATGAGCTAAGAACAGTTCAGAGAATAGAGTTTCAAAATATTTCCTGGTCATTCCTATAACACATTTCTCATAGATTGTTTTAAAGGTTGAGTTCTTATCTCACAGGCATATCCCATTGGTTTTAAGGTGGCTGCCTCCATAAGTACAGTTAGCAATAGTCATATTTTAATCCAAACAATGGTTCTGTTAGAATATGAGAAAAAGAATAAAGCACAGCCAATGGCTGAAGTGTGAATGGTTTTTCTCCTTCTGTCTTCTTCCCCCTAGAGAAATTTGTGGTTGCAGAAAGGGTTTGGGATTAAGTAATCACATCTGCTTTCTGCAAATCTAAAACAATTTATATTTTTGCCTGAATTTTTGATTAAGGAACAAATGTCATTGTCATGGAAGACTTTTAGCTCTACGTATGGTTACATTTCCAAAATGTACCTGCTTTTGGGTGTGGGCAGGGGGAAGAGATGGAAGGGAGGAGTATCACTCCTTGGGTCTGATGCCAGACTTTAATGTAAAATTAATTCCTTTAAAAAGATTTTTAAGAAACCACAACATTCTTCTAATGTGCATTAAGAATGTTGGAGAGCTCACTGAAGCATATGCTTTGAGCTTTCAGGAGCAATCTGTAGTCAGGCATTTTAAATGAAAATTGATTTGTGATTTACATGGTCAGTGGAAAGAAAATTAACTTATGGAAGGTTGTAATGAAATATTAGACAAGTAAAAAAGTAGATGGTGATCTAGTGGAACTAAAAGTCCCATCTGGAAGAATTCTGTGACATTTTTACATTTATCTGTGTTCTGCATGAGTTGTAATGTTAGTGGTAATTTTATGGGACTGAACTGAAATGAAAAGGGTGTTATCACAGATTGCCTACAGTATAGGATTGTGCTCAGTGGAGAGTCCTGTATCCTTTTCTCCATTTTCCTATAATATGACTCATTGCACTTTTTTTCAGCTACTGTTGTTGAATTCATTCAGCCTTTTACTTGAGGTTATTAAAGAAGAACATCAAATGCTCACAAATACAATCTTGAAGCACATTTAAAAGCAACACTGCTGCTTCCACTTACTCCTGTGTAGCCGAGGCGCTGTCCAGGAGACCCTTTAAAATATATGCTAAAATAATGTGTTACCACCCTGAAACACAATTTTTTAACACAGTTTTAAAAACATTAATTTGTAACTCATTAGCATAGTAAGAATAAAGAATTAAAGCTTCTCCAGAAAATGTACTTGCCAATACTTTTGTTCCTGTGCCCCTCCTGAGCTCTGATATTCAATGTATGACATCCATGATTGCACTTGCTGTCAGCTTCATGGAGAACGAAGAAAGAGAAACGTGTTGGAATAACACGATACCATACTCCCTGCACACTTCTGCTTTTGTACTAAAAAATCTTTCTCCCATTTCAGTAATCCAGACTGTAATGGTATTGGAAAGAGGAACTCTTGTATTAACTTTTAACAGATAATCCCTCCTTCTGTAGTCTCCATGTATGACCAGTTCTGATTTATCATTGTTTATGCACTTTGAAATGTAGGGCTCTCATTTGCAGAAGATTAATATTTTTGGAATCAGTAGGATCCATTAAAGCATTGGGTGAAATTAGCCCCATCATGGATTTAAAATACATTCATTTTTCAAAATCTAGAGAAAAATCTTCCCATCAAAGACTTGCCTTCATCTATTAAATGAATTAGCTGTATGTCCTATCAAAGTATTGTTTGTTGTGGACATCTTATCTCCCTGTTCACAGGAGAGGTGTGTTACATTCCCTAAGCAGGTGAAACTACATTTATGTTATTTATTTTTCTCTCTTTCTTTAGGAAATACATAGGTCTGATTTAAATGTGTGACAAGCATCCTAATTTCTTTAAACTGCACAGGGTTTGAACATGGCTCAGCACCATGCCAGATTTGGACACTGCTGAGCAAACACAGACCATAGACTTGTGCAGTCTTATGTCTCTTCTCATTGTTATTTTCTTGTAATAAAGTCTGGAGATCAGGTTTGAAATTTTACCATGTGCATGTCATTGGTAACTGAAATAGTCTCAAGCATCAAATTGTACAATTCATATATACAATGCATTAGTTCAAATGAGAATATTATTGAATAACATAGTTTGCTAAAAGTTGTTGAAACACTCCATGTTGGTTTTCCATGAAATTAATTTTGTGATTATATTTGAAAGAGGAGAAATATCACAAATCTATCACAAACAGTATATATATGTTTTACAATGGAACGATGTGGCTAATGATGGTAGGGGCAGCCTTTCTAATCTCAGGATGCTTTAAAGGTCAATATTAGGTATTGGCTTTCCATCCTGTCCATCTGAAACAGTATACCATAGTGAATGTAATCAGTAAATGAACCTATTAGAAACATTAGCATTGCAGAAAGACAAGTTTTGAGAATACATGTTAAGTGGATCCTGCAGCTGGTAATTGTCATCCTGGGAATAATTACACTAATTAATAGTTGCTAACCCCAGACCCTTGTGCCTGTGACTTTGAATGAGTTAATGATTGCTGCTCTGGAGAGTGTATTGCTGGAAGATTTTCACTAAGTGTCAGCAGAGTAAAAAGGCCCCAGGGAAGAGACTTTGGCTCTGATGGTCTTTAAGGGTCCCCATTCTTACAAACCACAAGTACATCACTGAAAGATCAGATAACGTCTCCACAGACCACAAAGTAGCTGGGGATTTTCTAATGAAGAGATCTATTTCATCATAAAATTCCTGATTTGTAAAGTTAATATTAAGTTCATGTAACCTCAGACTCATAGCACTTGCAATCAGTAGGTTTTACTTTTGAAGCTGTGTTTCAGATGAACCACAAAAGCCATTTCTTTCTATTGTCTTTCCTCCTGACCCTAGTTGAGTGGACTCTGTTTCTGCTGGAGTTAATTTAAAATACTACCAAATCTTTACTGACACGGTTTGATTTTTGTAGGCTTTTAAAGACTGAGGAGTTTATTTTACGTTGGAGATTGTGTCTAATTCCTTTGATTATTCTGTTCTCTGTTTCTCTTTCATCCCTCCCACCCCCCAATAAATAATGAATCCTGTAATGTCCATGAATTCGGGGTGTATAATCCGTGTCTTCTAAGGGTGAATGTTAGGGATAATCTTGTATCATTAAAATCAAGAGGTGACTGATCTCAGAAGGGCAACAGAAGAATTCCAGTAAAACCAAGAGTATGTTCATCAAGTGCAAAGGAAAATATGAGGAGAGATGTATTTCTCTTGATCTTGCAGTCTGTGAAGGAAGGAATTGTTAATATACTTTGGATTGTTAGTCCTTGGCCTTTGATCAGATGGAATGATAAAAGATTGAGTGTTGCCCCATGTTGGGGCCCTTTTTTGTCTAAACAACAAGGTAATACTGTACCATTATAAATCCAGCTTACACTATTATGCTACTAGGCGATGATTCTTCATATTGTCTTCAGGGAGTTAGAAGAGATAGTAAAGATTGATCTCTTAGCTGCATTTGCTGAATCTGATGGTTTCCCATGTTCCTTCTAATGGACAAGATTGCTCCTTAAGGCCAGTGTGCGTTGTCCTGGTCTAAACTGTAAAGCTGCTAGTTGAGAAAGTTTCTAGTCATTTTTAGTTGGTTCAAAGAGGAAAACTGCCTATAGAAAAATCTATGGAAGTTTTGAAGAATTGGAAAAATACAATATTGCTTTGAATATAGAAACTGGATAGGGTGCTGGGACATCTAGCTCTGTTATGCTTTGCCAAGAAAGATCGGACCAGGTGATCATTGAAGTCCCTTCCAACCTGATATTCTGTGAATGTAAGCCTTGTATCTGTACAGCACTTTGAAGCAAGAATAAACAGAGAACTTGTATGGGCAGCTCATTCATTTTATACAGTCTGCAACAGAGAATTTATTTTGCAAACCTTTTCTTTTTTTCAACACTTATTTCTCATAGTCTTGTGGTATTTTTTCTTTGCTTTGTCTTATTTACTAATTACACCCATAAAGGCAAGATACATAGTGCCAAAACAAGACAAGAATGCTGAAGTTTTTAAGGAAGAAAGCAAAATTAATTTTAGGAGCCATGTAGGTACTAAGTGGCTCTTTTAGAGGCCACACTGTCATATAGACTGAGAAAAATGGTCCCAGGCTTTTGAAACAAAATATCGAAGTTAAATCTTTGCTATCTCCCTTAATTAAGATCCCTTTGTTCCCCACATGACCGTTTCTGGAATAGTATGTTTTAATGGTAAGTATATTACTTATCTCAGAAGGAAGAAACTAATAGAAAGGTATTGAAGTATCAGAGCAAAAAGATACAAAACAGTTAAAGAAACATTCCCCTCTGTCAAGTAAAACCATTAGTTCTTACAGTCCTTCCAGATGGTTTTCTCTCTGACAATATGTTATGAAATTGTAAATATTTTAGGTTGTTCATGTGGCATCATGCCACAACAACAGGGATGAAACTCATTTGTTTTTATTTTCATTGACACTCCTGAGAAGGGTGGCAAAAAGATGGTATCAGGGTTCACCACAGGTCTGCCTATTCTCTGTAAAACAAGAAGAAAATTAACAAGATCTATATTTTGCTGTGTTTATGCAAATTGACATTCACATCCTTAAAACATTCTGCAAAGTTTAAAGCATATCAGAATATTATGGAACAAGAAAACAGTCCTGAGTAACAGAAGACTTTGAAGGAACGAATAGAAATTGGAAGGGAGATAGCATTCGTGGAAGTTGCAACCCATCCAGCAAGAGAGGATGAAACTACTGGCACTGAAAGTAAGCCAATTATCAAAAAAAATTGGATATATAGCAAGAAAGGAATAGAGGAATAGTAATAACGAAACAACTTTGTGAATGAATAAGAGGGCTTGGCTTTCAGAGCTACAGATAAGTGCTTGAGTGAACTCAGACAGTGGTACAAAGATCTGGCACAGGAGATACCAACAGTCTGAAAAATGTTAATGGGTTCATGTCTGTTTAATCCAAAGAGCTCTCACTGCCTTTGTTTGGTTTTTAGACTTTGATTCACTCTGTTTCAAAAGATAGCAGTCTGTCTAGGCAGGAAAAGATTGGTTCTGAATTAGCATTATAAGGATAAAAGGTTAGAGAAAACCACAAAATGAAAACTAAATCTGGGGTTTAGATGGACAGAGAAGCAGTAAATCCAAATAGATGGTGAGGCACAAAAATGTTAAGTGTAAAGCCAAAGAATATAAATCAAGGAAGCCTGGAATTAGGCAAAAAACGTGAGGAGAAATTGTGGCTCATTGAATAGAATAGCAGAATTTCCTTTGATTTCAGTCAGGCAAGATTTTGTCATTGTTGGGGAAAGGCAGCAAACCTGAACACGTGATGAAAAATGAAGCACCTGGGAGAACGAACCTGAGAGCATGAGAGAGTTCTCTCTGCGGGCATGGTGTGTCAGAGAGTCTTTTCTTACTCTCCAGACAAAATACTTGTCTAAATCACATCAACACTGCCAGTAGGAAAGGCCATATAGCTTAGAGAGTGAACAGGGCAAGTCTACTTACAGAAAAGTTTCATTAAGGAAATGCTACTCCTTTGCTTGTGTTTCTTTGTGACTCTTTGTCACTAACATCTTTGGAATAGGGTGGCAGTAATTCAGCCCATGGAAACAAGATGCTCATCAGCATATTGTTGGCTGGGAATAGAGCATTTATGAAGTACTTGAGTGTGACTGTAAACATATATTTCTTCTGTTTTGAGTGGGATGTAGGAGGAGGTTGCTAGTTAAAAGTGAGAGGAAGAAAGATAAGAAAGTGAGGCTTTTCTGGTAGGGAAACAAAAAAGGCAGTAGAAAGACATTATAACCCAAAGTATGTTCTGCTGGTTTTAAAATTGCTTTTCACAGTGAAACTAAATCAGCCAGATCTCTCCAGCCACCTTTTATCCAGTAAGGATGTAAGGAAAGAGCAGGATTTGCTAGTAAGTTTACAAAATTCTTTAAGCATTGAAATACAGCCACCACGATAAAAGACAGACACAAGCCAAAGTCATCATGCTAGATTCCTTTCAGTGTAGCAATTCAATGTCAGGAAGTTTCAGAAGCTGCTTTCAGATAGAATTCCAGAATTTGACCAGCTTTTCCAATGCTTGTCTTTCTTCACTGAGGCTGTACAGCTGGTAGCCATAAAAGCAGACACTCTCAGTGTATTTTTAGCCTGGATTCCACCTACCACCAGAATGCCAAGAAGTTTTTCCTTGGTATTTGGTGTACCTTTTTGCGAGACAACAGGAGTATTTATAGAGTGCTAGGATTCCATGGTTATATGTCAGAAATTTTCATTATGAACTGCTTTTGTAAACAAACTAAATTCCACTGGGAAATATACAGATACCATTTCTCTTCTTTTTCTTTTCCCTGGGTTTTTTATTATTATTTTTAATTAGTGCTTTCCACAGAGTGTTGAAAGTTATGATAAACATGTCCTGGAGCAGATTTTCAACCTGTAACTTTGAGGAAGAAATATGCATTTAAAGACATTGGTTTATATTTAGGCTCTGAAGGGGATTTAAAGAAAACCATTCTCACTTGATGCTTTACTGTTTCTTTTCCCAAAAGAAGGCATAAGATACCTAATGAAGGAATTTGATCCTAGCATTAGAACTTGGCTAAATTCATGTGCGTGGCTTTATTATTTTCTGAACGAGGTGACTTCAAACAGTTAAAGCACCAGGCTCAGCCAGTATGGAAATACAGCTGAATTCAAAATTTACTATATGCTGTTTCTGCTTTTCATTTTTTACCATTTCACACCTTGTCCGCATCTTGAGCAAGCTTGTAAGTTTCCAACGCATACATTTCTTGTGATGATATATTGTCCTGGTGGAAAATTTCATTTACTGGCTGTGCCCTTTGCTGAACCTGTTGCTAGTCAGGGAACATGATAAGCGTATAAGTAGCATGCTACTTCATTTATCATACATCGTTTGAGACACTCAAATATCTCATATACAATTCTACATTCTGCACCGAGGGAAACTGTTAAACTTGCAGGGAAAAAAAAAAATCTACAAATAAATTGTCAGTTTATAATATATAAATGTATCATCCTAATAAAAATTAATCATAGTTTATACTAAAACAGTAAGTGCCCTTTATTTTTTTTATGGCCTCAGTAACCACATACTATCAAACACTAATAGAAAATATCAGGCTTTTGTGATTTGGTATATAGCAGAATTGAAAGATATAAAAATACTGTCTATTTTTAATAATTGAATTACATTGCAAATAAATCACAGGCTTGAAGTACCCAGCAGTGCTGAGAACATTCTGCTCTCCTAGCATTTCTCTCTGGTTTAAACATTCACCATATCTTGTACAAAATGAAATTAGATTCCAAAAGCAACCAGAACAGCAATGCCAACAAAATTCTGTAACATTTAAGGAATGTAGAACTCATCAGAAAGAAAACGGAAGAAATTTAAGGTCAAATGAACCCAAGTCTATCTGATGTACTAGCTGTTCATAGCAGAGCAGGTCAGGCCTCCTTAATTTCAGTAACTTGTCATCTATTAATTTCAAAGCTTTATCAGATCATCATTAAAATATTTTACTATAAGCTGTTCTTTATGTCCAACATAAACTAATCTACATCTTGTCAAGATGTTTCATTTGAAATGTTTAATGCAAAGCTCTGATTTATGTTAAGCAGTGCTTACACTGATTACAACCTTTCACTAAGACATTGGACTATGAAAAAATGTATCTTACATTTATATTTTACCTTTCATCCTGCATCCTTTAAAAATTGTACATTAAAGAGTCACTTCAGCTGTCTCTCATATATATCCATTTCTAGGAAGTACTCGAAGCATTTAATGGCTCGCAGCGACATTGCATTCTAGCTTTGAACTGGACTTGAAGAAGGATTTGTTAAACAGAGTTTAATTATCTGAGCTGTAATTTGACTGGGTTATTGGTGCTGATACAGGCATGTATGGAGAGAATAGAGGAGAGAGTGAGAGAAGAATGAAAAAGCAAAGCTGTTTTAGTTACCATGCATCTCATTGGGGAGGAGGAAGGTACCTTCATACATTTCTTTTGACTTTTTGACATCACTGGCTTTAGTAAAGATGCCAGGTAAGGTGGTAGAAAAGAATCTCTAAAACAGGTTTTCTTCAGCTGAGAGTTTTTCCACCAGAGTCCCCATCAGAACTGATCATGCTTGGCCTATGAAATGCAAAATGTTGATATTTAAGTAATTTGAATACGAAAAGTGTTGTTGAGTTGCAGTCAGAATTCACCCAGATGAAGAGAATAGGGTCTTCTACATTTCAAATGCAACATCGTGACAAGATGTGGATTATGTTGGACATAAAAAGCAGCTTGTACTGGTATGTGGTAAATGGTGTATCTAGTCCAAAGCTTCTTGTCAAGGAGATCCATGCCACCATTCATGTCTATATTTTTTCACAGACACAAAGAAGTCAATTTTTGTATGCCCTATCAGCTCTAAATTTGAAACTTATAGCTGTGATTGGCTTATTAGTAAAGAAGTTTGCAAGGTTTATTTCAAAACATAACAGTATTTTTTCCCATTTAAAACTCAGTGATAAAGAAGTTGAAACTCAAGGTGCATTCAGGACAAATCCCCCCCTAGAATTTTAAATTTAGATTCACTTATAGTTGCCAGGAGACTGCAGGGGCAGTTTCTGTTCTAGAGTTGGATGACTTGTTGAGCTTCAACAGAATTGCTGAAATCAAGGGCTCCTTTTAGATTTGAGCAGTTTATGTTTACCTCTGTAAGCAGGAGATTACATCTATAGTCATAGCTGGAATTCATGATTACATTTTGTTCCTTCTGCTCATGGATGAAAAATATTACTGGATAAAAGGGTCATTCTGTACTAGATATACTTCTGTAATATTTTAATTATGAAATTTGGGGCAGAATCCATTTTATATAAGAACTTTGCACAAAACCAGATAGCTTGACAATTAAAAAATACCAGTTAGATTTCTTCATGATCATGTATTTCAAGTTGATGCAAGGAGACAAATACTTGCTGCACTTAGTTTTCAGAAAGCAATGGGAGGCATGGTGACCAAGATTGAACTTTAGGTCATGCATTTGGTTTCCAGAATCCATTAGGGTAGAGGACATGTGTCCTGCTATAAAATAGTTTGAAATGTAAACAGCCATGGCTTTTCCCCTGTAAAATAGATGGGGCTCAGCACAATGAAGGATCAACCTAGAATGGAAGCAATTTCTGCTCACGTTGAACATGCCTCACTTTCCCTGCCTTACCAGCTTCTTTCTTATGCTGTTAAAGTGGGAAAAGTTGTTCATTCGGTTTACTTTTTTCAAATTGCTGATAAAACACAATGTACTTAATATGAATATAGAAAACAGGAAAAAAAACTACTATGTGTTATTGAGGAAAGATTGTTGAGATACTTTATTCAATGGTGCTCTCATTTGTTCTCCTGAAAGATATCCAAAGTTGGTTAGTAGAAGAGTTGATTTTATTGTGGTGGGTTTGTAGATTTAAAGATAGCCTTTGAAGAAAATCTGTGCCTTGCTACATTAAAGGAAAAAAAAAAGGCAGGCAAGTATGGCTTTATTGTGTAAAATAATGGTTTACAAGCCCATGATTTGTATCATCTTGTCATCTAAACGTGCTCTGCAACAATTAATTCAGATTTCAAAATATCTTTCAAGTAATGTTATAGCAATGTAATTGCTGAAGTAATTAAGATGCTGAGAAGTCATGGAGCAATAGAAACTAAGGCCTTGCTCCAAATCTTTTTCTATGCAATGATTCCTTTACCTGCTACACAGTATTTTCTTCCCCTCCATGTTTGGAGTCTAAAGACAGCTACAGATAGGAAGCACCTCTGGAAAGAACAGAGCAATATTCTTTCTTTTAGAAAAAGAAACCTGCATTAAAGAAGATGTAGACCTCTCATTCCCTGTTATGTATTCCTCAGCAACACCTTGATTTTAGTTGCTGTCCCCTTGATATATGTTTCTGGAGAAGAGTGTTTTGTGTTGGTGCCCTATATTTGCAGTTCTTCAAGTTCAGAAAAGGGCTCTCACTGCAGAGCTCCTTGGCAAACACAGAGCAATGGGATGCAGTCCTAATAGAAGTATTCAGGCAAAGAACATCCTCAGTTGGTGGTAGTTGTGCTCTACTGGGAGGCTGAGAGAACAGAGGGAGAGAAACGGGATTCACTGAGAGTCCTAACTTCATGTGGTTCAACACACTTGATGGCAATTTTTCTCAAGGTTGTGGGTTTTGATTCAGGATACAAGCTTTCCCTTTGAATCCTGAAGGTAGCTATTAAATACCTAGAGATGTGCAACATCTCTTTATCACTCCCTTTCTACCGAGCAGTGGGGCAGAGCTTGCCTTCAAGTTGTTGCTGCTCTAGGTAGACTTCCTAGAGGTATTTCTACACAAATATGATTATTTTTGTTTGGTTGCTTGTTTATAATTTGTTTTCTATCGGTGCCTAAGGAACAGACTGCAATCCCATTGTGCTGCACTCTTAAAAAATACACAACTAGAAGGGCTCCCAAAGCTGTATGTAAGGCAGGATTAATATGATCAGATAGGGAATATGAAGAAGTAGTAAAGCAGTAGTGGTCAGTATGGTATTAGTATACAATGCCTCTCATTGAAAAGTAAATAAGAGATAATGAGGGAAGAGGAAAGGCAGCGATGGGCAACGCAGATCCTTGAAAATGAAAACAAGCAGCTTCTGTTTAGTGTGATGACAAAGGGGTAAGCTAAATCATGTGAAGAGACATCTCAAATAGTAGTCTTGGAGAACCAGCAGTACTCTAAATGGATAAAAGGAGACCATTTCTTTCCCTCTGAGCAAAAAAAGGATGTGATATGAGTTTGGACAAGAGTTTTGACTGTGCATGTAGACAGAGAGAACCTTAAAATAGGCTATATGTAAAGAAACTATGATTTAGGAGTCGACACACAGATTTGTTTGCTCGCAGCAAATAGACAGAATTGAATTTGTGTCTTTGAGATTACTTGGATAAAGTATTAGGAAGACCAGGAACAGGATGTGAAGAAACAATACAGAAAGCTGGAATGAGGGATTAGAAGGATCTTCTGCAAAGCATGCCAATGAAGCAATTAGAAATCTGAGATGAGAAGTGCTCCAGAATGGAACACTGAATCTGAACAGGTTTAGTTGAGTGCAAGTGATGGGAGGCAGGTTGTAGAAGTACGTGGTGAAATTAGTAAACAACTTCAGGCTGTGAGTGGGGGTATATGTTTAATTATTAATTAACTGAAGAAGGCAGCTGGAGCAGTAATAGTACTGTTGGATGAGGTCAAAGATGAAGGTTAAGGCTGATATGTTTATTTTTCTAAAATTAAAACTAATTAGTATTTTGAAAAGGAAAAACTGCAGGGCATGAGAGGAGATGAGCAAAAGACAATGAGGGTAGCTCCAGTGTGGAGATAGGACATAGTTATTGGGAGTAGTGTCACAACCAGGAAGAAATTGATGACTGGAGAGAGAAAGTTGTAATTACATTGCATTTTGTCAGCTTCTGCTTGGAAGACATCAAAGCCATACTGTGTGGGAAGAGGAGTGAACAAAGCAGAATATGAAAAAGAATCTGGTGGTTTCCTCATGAAGAAACATTTGGGTCAGTATAAGACATCAATATTGTGGTAGAAGAGAGAGAAGACTTAGATGCAGGGTTGTTGAAAAGAATGATGCTGTGATTTAAAGCAGAAACCACAGAAAGAGAGCAGCATCTTACTCTGTCCACAGGCTAATTTGGGTCAGGCACTAGTGGGATAGGAGAGGCTTCCGCATAGGATAGTTCTCAAAGCAGCAGCAACAACACAGCCAGGTCACTCAAGTGCCAACAAATCACTTATTCTTCTGATCAACTCAGAAATACACTGTGTATTCTAGAAACAGTTGAAGAGGACAAGGTAGAGTAATGTAATCACTTTAATTCTCTCCCTGAAAATTAGTATTTAAAATTCTGCCTGTAAAGAAATGCTCAGCATTAAATTAACAAATTCCTCGACTGCTGAATGCAAATCTGGAAAAAAACACACTGACTTCAGGTTTTTGCTGCCTTCCTCTTACTTATAATTTATCTTTGGGAGCATCCACTTAAAATTTGTTGAAATGTATTGATTTTCAGAAGCAAATGGCTTTTCAGGAGTGCCACAGCAGCTCTTCTCTGTTGTCACTGCCCCCTTCCAACTGCAAGAGCAGTGGAAGGGAAGTGGATAATGACTTTCTACATCTGTTGACTTCTTTAAAATCTGGAGTTATCTAATTATCCGTGCATTTTATTGTATAAACAGCTAACTGTAGAACCTTGTTTCAACCTGCTCCTGCTCAATCCATTAGGTCAACAAATATACACCACTGTGTGTGTGTTACGTTTTAGAGTTACGCAGCTGACATAAAAAATACTGATAGTTGAGTATACATCCAATTATGAATTCAGAAGCACAGGTGACATAAGATTAGGGGTGCAATCCAGCTTGTCCTCCAGCTGCAAGTTTCTTGGTTTAGTCACAATGTTTTTTCCATTCCTTCTTTGTTAGTCTTGTACAGACTATATGTATTAATTTTGCAGGTGTTAAGGAGGTTAGGGAAGCTTTTTATGCCATCTGTTGAATATGGCTGTTCTCAAATACATTGTGTTTACTATGTTGGGATGCACTTCTGTGTAAAATGCTATTATGTGACGTTAATCAGTGTAATTAAAGTTAGCAGTTTCAGGTGTTTTGTATCCCAACATGTACTTTCTTAGTTTGAAAAAAAAATACATTTTTATTAACATATTACTGTGGAAAAGCTGAAAATGATAAACAATAGTCTAATAGGACTATACATAGCACATTTTCACAAGGAAGCCAAGCTGGAAGATGTGTTTGCCAGCTGAGGGCTTTGTCAGTGGTCTTTGGAAAGCAATTTTTTCAATTACTTCTTAAGCTAGAGAACAATACAAAGTAAAGGAATGGTTAAGCTCGTGCAGAATAATAAGGTGATTGCATTCACTCTCTAAACCCAGAATTATAGAACAGGAAGAAGGTAAGTAGCTGAGAAAGTTAGAGGAGCCCTTTTGCACATTTCTGACAAGTCATACCCACATTTGTAACTGTGCAAAATGTATTTGTACTAGTAGTGCCATAACCTATTCAACTGGTTCTCACTGAATTTCCTTCAAACCTGATGTTTTAAACAATGAACATACTACATCGCTAGGGAGAAAAAGTCAACACCAAAGTTATACTGCCTTGAGGTTCCGAAACTGTTTTTCTTACACAGCACAAAATATTCCTTAATTATTAAATTACATGGTTTTACTTAGTTTAGAGCTGTGCTGATTTGTCATACCTCAATGTATTATCACCTAGAGTCTTCACAGTAGTGACTTTTGTGTGTATCCATCTGCTCCCGACTTCCCTAATCCTGTCCTGGTTTGTCTCTCTGACATTTTGTTTTCCCAGAGATGCTTCAACTTTCACCACTGTCACTTCTGAAAGTGTGCCCTCCATTAGTCATTTAACCTGTCATTGACTTCTCTGTTTCTTCTGTTGCATATCCAAGCCTTCCTCCAAACTTGCCCTTCTAATGTTTCCAAATAGTTCTAATTGTTGCTCTCTACCATTAATGAAACTTTTTTTGCATCTTCTTTCTTATTTTGACCTTTCCTCCTCTCCCTTTCCTAATATATCCTGTTAAAGCTCCATTTCTTTTCAAGCTCAACAATTAGGATGTAAACATTTTAGTCTGATCTCTTGGAAAGCTTTGCTGTGCTATCAGTTTGTTGTCAGTATTTGTGTTCCATGTCATAGAATCATGGAATCACAGAATAATTTGGGTTGGGAGGGACCTTAAAGCTCATTCAATTCCAAGCCCGTGCCATGGGCAGTGACACCTTCCACTAGATCAGGTTGCTCCAAGCCCTGTCCAACCTGGCCTTGGACGCTGCCAGAGATGGGGCAACCGCAGCTTCTCTGGGCACCCTGTGCCAATGCCTCACCACCCTCATTTTCTTCGTATTTCCTCCCTTCTTTTGGTCAGTTTGCTCATGTAGCTTAAAACTGCCTCAGTAAAAAGTATCGGACATCTTCTGAATTAGCTGTCACATGTGCATGGATGTGCTATTCTTGCCTTCATTTTTAGGGCACTTGCTTAGTCATATCTATTCCAGAGACATATTGGCAATGATTATTCATAGTGGCAGGGATGAACATTAACCTCAGCTACTTCTAAGTTTCACTTTGTGTATATGCATGCTTTTAAATATTTTAAAAAGTCATCAGGATTTTCATTTAAGAGGCTGAAGTACATCATGTTTGCAATTTCCTATTTTCCTTCTTTCCTTTCTTCCTGCTGAAGTTTTGCTCTTTCACCCTTTACAAGCTTTATTTTTTTTTCTTCGTAGTTTCATAGAACCCTTCACATTAGGTAATGTTTAGCTATTTGAGTAAAGATGGTAGAGGTAGGATTGTTTTATACTTCAGTAGCGCTCAGAGGCACTCATCAAAAATTTCATGTGCTAGAAACTTCTCAAATGTACATTAACCCTATTACTCTTGTCTTGGGCAGTTTCCTATTCCAGCTATGATAAGATACACTGTACAAGAGCAGCACACAATGAAAGTAAAACAAGCTGCTATGTATTAAGCCATGTTCTCAGTTGACCATCTGCCTGGCCAAACTTTGCTAATAAAGCTTTATAAATGTGGGGATAATGGAATAGGTTTGTGGATACTTCAGTGCAGTTCTTCCATGTCTGTGGGTCAGAATAACTTTCTCACTGAACTGTTAAGATCCTTGAAGCAAAACTTGTGTATCTTGTATATTGTTGAATCTATTAATGCTCAGCAAGTAACTGTCACCTTAGTTGCTGTTACTTTTCAGTGTTACAGTGTTAAAATGTTGACTCTAATATGGCTTTAATGTGACAATTTTGCACTGGGGGAGAGAAAGACTAGGAGAGAGAGAACTGGGTTTGAGAAGAATACCGTAGTTATTTCTTTAATGGGCATAGTGAATGGCTTGTCAAGATGTGACAAAGGAAGAAATAACCACAGTGTAGAAACAGCCAGCCGTGTCTTCTCCTCAGTTACCTTGGACCCAGAAGTCTTGACTCACTTCAGGGACAGTTTTGGCCAGTTCAGTTTTACCATCTTCCGTAAACCAAGTCTTGTAAGTCGGTGAGAAACCTATGCAGCCAGAGGAGTAGTTGCTGTAGGAAAGGGTTGAAAAGAGAGCTGTTGGTCTTCAGCTCAGCATTCATCTGATGGGGAGACACCTTCAACTTTCTAGAATGTCCTGCTGCATAGACTTGGTTCTTTAAATTTGCGTAAGAGCTAATAAAGATGAATATACCAGTTATTTAAATAGGATTGTATTGATTCCATCCTGTGACCTGAAATCAGTCTTTTTTGTCAGCCTTCACTTGCTTTCACTCAGCTCTAGAAACTGGCTGTTTTCACTGTTTTGTACTGTTTTATTTCTAATGAAGATTTCCTATGCACAGTTTATCATTTAGGCAAATGGGGGAAAAAAAAATCAAAAGAATCAGTAGATTTTATCATGGAAACTGATTCTTTCTCCTTTTTTGTTTTTTTTTTTTTTTTTTTTAATGATTTACTGGAGTGATGTTTCACTACACAGCAAAAACAAAAAGAGGAGAGTTTAAAAACACAAAGCGATAGTTT
>JASSUY010039569.1:0-63847 GCA_032466535.1 Forpus xanthops | reverse complement strand
ACTCTGCTCTCGTGAGACTTCACTTGGAATATTGTGTGCAGTTCTGGTGTCCTCAACATAAAAAGGACATGGAACTGCTGGAATGAGTCCAGAGGAGGGCCGCGAGGATGATCAGGAGTCTGGAGCACCTCCTCTATGATGATAGGATGAGAGAGTTGGGGCTGTTCAGCCCGGAGAAGAGAAGGCTGCGTGGAGAACTCATAGCAGCCTTGCAGTATCTGAAGGGGAACTATAGGGATGCTGGGGAGGGGCTCTTCATGAGGGACTGTAGTGCTAGGACAAGGGGTAACAGGTTCAAACTTAGGGAAGTTTAGATTGTAGGGAAAGTTTAGATTGGATCTGAGGAAGAAATTTTTTACTATAAGGGTGTTGAGGCACTGGAATGGGTTGCCCAGGGAAGTTGTGAATGCTCCATCGCTGGTGGTGCTCAAGGCTGGGTTGGACATAACCCTAGGTGGCATGGTTTAGTGGGAGGTGTCCCTGCCCATGGCAGGGAGGTTGGAACTAGATGATCTTGAGGTCCTTTCCAACCCTAACTATTCTATGATTCTGTGATTCTCTAATGGTGGAGGCAGGGGCATATTAAATGTTCACCTTCCCAGTGCCTACCCTTAAATGGTAAGCATGTGCATAATTCCAACAACTGGTTTTGGAAGTGCGATGAATTTACTGCCTTTCAGTGAAGCACGTGCCATGCCTTTCCTCTCCCCCCCCCATACATCTTTATGTCTCTCTCTGAAGGATGCTTAGTCTCTGGTACAGAAGACGACAATGTGAATGCATACATACTGAATGTAATTAATTGTATTCTTGAAACTAGAAAATGATACACCTCACAACGCTCTATGAGAAGGATTATGATGGTAGGAACAGAGGAAGGCTAGGGGAAACAACCAGAGATTTCTCACATGCAATAAAGAAGCAATTGAAAGAGCATGCTCATTCCATTTTTTCATTGTGTGAAGAGGTAAGCATCAGGTAGTGAGAAATTCAAAACCTCAAATTTCTGCAGCAGAGATTGTGACTCATCAGCCCAAAATGTGTGGATACCTTAAGGGCAAATGGTGGCTGAATACACATGGCTGATATGACACGTTTTAAGAAACTTGAATTTTAGTGAAAACTGTTAGCAGTCAAGGTGAATTTGAAAATAAAATTATTTTTTTTTCTTAGAAGTTACTGCCTAGCTATTACAAACCATGAAAATGTAAATGTAACCTCAGTAGGAAATTAGAGCTGACAGATGTTCGTTTTTGAGGGACTATTGCTTCCATTATTTTAGGGATAGCATTGGCACAGCTTTTAACATGGCATCAGTGTTTCTAAGATAAGCATCAGTCTTCTATTCTATTTTTTTTCAGGGTTTAGCAGTGTGGCCTGCCAAATCATTGTTGCTTCAGGCTTGGTTTCTTAGCCAAAGAACAATTTTCAAATCATTGTGGTATTCTGGAGTATAGCAGCCAAAACACAAAATTACAAATTAACATTTTAAATGCCAATTTAAATGCTTTGGGAACAAAAAAAAAATCCTTTTTTTAATTAAAACTTAAAATTTTAAGGCAGTAACTGATACCTTCTTGAATGCCTTTAACTGAATGGAAGCATCAGATCTGTTTGCTAATTTGTAATATTTTCAAAGCATCAATTCATCCTTAGTATGTCATTGTAACTTAAACTAACAATTTCAAGTAATATAGAAATGCTAACAGGGTTCTTCACTGAAAAAAAACAGACCAGTATACTGGGAATTGTACTTTGTTATGTTGTAGGCTAGTACTGTGAACAGGAACCTTTAGATTTGCTTTGTTTTGCTTCACATAGAAAGATAGTTATATATTTGTTTGACACTACAGTAAGCAAATTACTGTCATAAATAAGGTTTTAAGAAGTTTCAAATGAAGAATAAGCTTTTTTTTGTTTATGTGAGACTCAGTATACTAAATGTGTGATTTATAGGTGTGCATTAGCAAGGGACTGCATTTGATGATTCAGAAGGCTTGTTCCAGGGCTGTGTTTGTGGGTTACAGAAATGAATGTGCTCAGCATGCAGATATGTTTCCATTATTTTCTTTTGGCCCCGTGGGGCAAATTACGTAAAGTAGACATATGAAGAAGTTCTTTGTAAACTCAAGCAGTTCTATCAGTACTTAAAAACTAACACGCAAACAGAAAACTTTTTAAAGGTTCTTCTTGAAAAACAGGGTAACAGTTCAGGATGAACCCAACAATAGTGTATCCTCTTTCCGAATGATATGGTTTAGCCTTGGAACTCTTCAGTTACTGGAGCTCTTACCTTTGCAGGTTGAGTAATAAATGCAGCTGCTTGTAATTAAAGATCTGCAACAAAGTCACTGCTGTGAAGTATTTATTAGTCCTTTATGCTATCCTATATGATAGCAAGGTTAGTTCCATGTAGTTTATTTTTGACTGAACAATTTGTTCTTGTTTTATTGGTTGTTTCTGTCTCTCTTCCTATGCATAGGTGAAATTGTGTATGTCTTTTTATTTGATTGTCTTCCTGACAGGCTTTTAAGAAAAATGGACTATGTCTGTGTTTGCCTCAAATTCAGGTTCTTTTGAGGTTCATTGGAGATGAGGACCTCAGAGATAGACCGTTTTCAGCTGTGTGTAGATGAAGATCCTTTTCCTACCTCCAGTATCCTGTCCACCCTCACTCCTTTCTTCCTGAATTCTTCTCACTATTGCCTCCTCCTTGCAGCCTCTATCTCCCTGCTCTGGTTTCCTTTGCTCTGCCTGTGCTTCAACAGCCTTTGCTTCATGTCCTGCCTCTACTGCCAAGTTCAAGGAAAGGAGATGTGGTGCACATGGCTGCACAATATAGGAAGGTGCTGCCTTACAGCTAGCTAAAACAGACGTAGACCAAGAGGTGCAGAGAAGGTATTAGACATAGGAGAAGATTTTAAAGCTTTCAAATGCTGTGTTTAAGAATATTTTAGCAAGGTAGTATGTGTTGTGGTGGTGCAGAGCCTTTTGTGGTATTATGTACTATGGAGTGCTTGCACAGGCCAAGGGTGCAGCATGTGAAATGATTGTTGACAGAGGGCTGGAAGTAAGGGAAGTGCCTCTGGAGACCGGCTTGCTGTAGGATCTGTTCATTTCATTGTCATGTCCTGGTGTCAGTAAAGTCTTTGTTGTTAGAAGTGCTTGATAGTTTTGTGCCTTCTTTTCTTAATATTATAGTTATCCTCTCAAGTGTATGACACTTGGGAATTTGTATGTTGAGTAGTTTGAGGGGAGGTATGTCTGGAGGTGCATGCTGTCTCAACATTCTTCACATGAAAAGCAATTTAAAGCTGGTTTAAGTGTGTGTTTAGTTAATGAAGTCATTTCCTTAAAATAAAAAAAATCCACAAAACCAAGTCCATATAATCATAAACAACTTGGATGAACAGGGAACTCCTAAGACCATTGCAGTGCAGCTCAACCAGTACATGTCGGTCCAGTGAAATGAAATTCATCTGAAGGTGCTAAGAGAGTTGGCTGGTATCATTGTAGAAATACTGTTTATTACTTATTCTGCACCTGTCTTGAAGATGGACAATCCAGTCAATCAGCCTTATCTCAGGCCTTGTGGAAATTGTGCAGTTGGTTCTCTTGAAACTTATTTCTGAGCACATGATGGAGATGCTTGGAACAGGTAGCATGGATTTACCAAGGGTAAACAGTGCTTCACCATTGTGATTGCCTTTGTAATGAGTTTACTAGATCTGTGAATGAGAGAAGAACACAAGAGGATCAGCAACCTTGACTTCCTTGTGTCATAGTCTAGATGGATGTATTGTGGATATGGAGGAAAACTAGACCATCAGGCATAAAGGGTACTAAGGATTAATGTTCTACCTGAACACTGGTTACAAGTGGTGGTCTTCAAGGTCCATGGTGTTTTAATATCTTTATCTGTGACCTAGACAGGAGATGAATATGCTCATCAAATTTGCAGACAACACTGAGTCAGGGGTGCAGTCAACATGTCCAAAGGCATATTCAGAACAACACAGCCTAGAGGGGTGGTCTGATAGGAGCCTTTTGAAATTGAAGGACAAATGTGAAGTCCTGTTCCTGGAATATGCTATTCTCCTGCAGTAGTAGTGCACCTTGGTGGTGATGAAAGCTTACACCGTACTTGTCTACATCAATAAGCACACAGCCAGCATATTGAGGGAAGCAATCATTCCTTTCTGTTTGGCATTTGCTGGACAAAAGCCCTGAGCAATGTGGTCTGAGTTCAGTACTAACCCTGCTTGGAGGACAAAGAGGTTGGCCTAGGGGGCCTTCTGAAGTTTGCTCCCACCTCAATAATTCTGTGATATGTTTGTATTTCATGTTTTCAAAATGTGCCCCTTTTTGTGCTCAAGTGATCGATCAGGTTGTTATTTTCAAACCTTCATATACAAGACGGTTCCAGGAAATTCAGGTATCAACATTAACATTAAACAAAGGCATTAAATATTACATTAATCATTGTAAAATTGTAGAGCATAGTAGGATATGATTCAGATTTGTGCTTTCAGTGATTTTGGTGTTCATTCCTTTGAATCTTTGGAAGTCTGATCAGTACTTTTTCCTTTGTTTTTCATCCACAGAGTGGGGTAGTATGTCCTCTTTGTCATGCTTTCCCACCTGTTTTTTGAAATATTTCTCAGCTCAGTTTTGAAATCTCTAGTTCTGCCTCTGAGCCTCTGAGGGTTAATTTGTTTCTTTGCAGAGTCAGAAGGTTAGTATTTTTCCAGATAACTTACATTGTGTATGGATGCTCCCTCTCTTTGAAGGTCCCTGATCTCCAGCTGCACTGCCGTACAAATGTACTTTCTCTTTGCTTTAGGTAGCAAATCAGTTAATGCAAGTTGGAGCTGTGTTGTCTATGTATTACGAGTTTGCAAGTGTCTTACTGCCTGTGTTTTTGCATTGAAAGGCTTTTCCTGGCAGTCGCTACTTGTGGCTGATGGCCAGTTGCATGCTCATGTTCACACAGGTGTCAAGCAGCATCTTCCTCTTTGCCGGAGATGCTCTGACACCATGCTGGCTCAATGTCTGATGGCTGGTCTCTTGGGTTGCTTCATAGACAGCAATACAGAACAAATGGTACTTGTATCCTTTTCTCAAAACTTTAAATAATCCTGGAGTCTTTGACCTTTTTGTTACAAATATTAAAAGGGACACCAGAAAACTGTGAGATGACAGACTGGAAGACATTTTGTGCGGCTTCTCCTCTGGCTTGTTTGTTCTGTACACTTCACCATGTTTCAGACGCAGGCATTTTCATTGATTGGGCTGAACGCATCCTTTTACATGCTGCATGAGGAGTTTTGAGATACAAATGCGCTAATTTAGTAAATGGTAAAGGGAGACAAATACTGCAAGCACTAAAAATACAAGGGATATATGTAGTTGTTTGGGTTTTTTATTTCTTACTGGACAGCAGCAGTGGAGTTTGTGAGTACATTAAATTGGTTGGCAGTAACTCATATAGAGTGTCGTAGCTTGCTCTATAATCACTTCATGTTACGTAAATGCTTACCATTAGTTGACCTTCAACCTCTTTAGGGATTGAACAGTTATTTCCCTCCTGTACCAATGTCATTTACAGTTTTTTTAAATCTTGCCTATTTCTAAAACTGCTACAGTTTCAATTCATTTGGGAGTTGGACTTTGAAGTAATAATTTGAATAGTTACTGTTGCTTTCAAGGACTTAAAAACTGTTTTCCTCAGCTGAATTCTTGGATTTAAGTGTTGTGGGAAATGGTGTTGCCTACAGTGTTGCCTAACACTGTTGTGTTCTGGGATTCCACAGATTCCTTTCAAGTGCTGACATTTTTGTAACTTGAGTTGTGGACTATGACATGTTGACATAAGTGTGCAATATAAATAGCCTAAAGCTGAGCACTTCCAGTTTGTGTGCTATGAACTAATTAATTGTACAGCAAGTGGTTATATTCCTTAGTCAACATTAGCGTAGTTCTTGGGGTTTGCTCAAGAAAGCTGAGGAAATGAAAAAAGGGATAGGACAGTGAGCTGTTGTAGTCTTGAAATGGAAATGTAACTGAGGTTGTTCCTATTTCCTGGTTGCTGTAGGGAGTAGATCTGTAAATGCTCCTAATTTATCCCTGAGGATAATTCTTTTTTTATTACAGTATCACAGGTTTGCTTGTGAGTTCTTTTGCTTTTCCCTTTTATTCATGTTTATATTTTGCTTGTTTTTCTAGGGGCATGTTGGGTTTTTTTTTAAACATACCATACAATTTAGAGGGGTACTGTTGCTAAACCTTCCTGTACTTTGTTTACTGCCTTGTTTGAAATTTACATTGCCGAATTTTGATGGTACAAGTGCTGTCTTAACAGAACTGTTAGCGACTGCTGGACAAGCACAATCAGCACATGCAGTTGTGTTCGCACAAAGCAAAGAATAAACCTCTGTCTGTTGAGTGTTCGTTGATTTCAATAGGCTTTTCAGTAGCTCTGCATATTACAATTCTTAGCACCTTAGAATACATTCATATTCATTATGGCAGTGCAGTTCAGCCACTGCTTGTGACTTGATCCCTCCGCTCCATTCCCTCTTCTCCTGGAGCATGAAGTAGAATTATTTCCCTAGCACTAGTAATGTGTTGTGGAAGATGTTACGGCTCTTTTCTCAGAGTGATTGGAAATGCATCTTTCAGCTTCCTCCATCTTGTAAGAAATATGTTAAATACTAGAAAGACTTAAAGCTTTTTGGAATCTTTCATGATGACCCTTGTGGCGGTTGAGACTGTGAGGTGTTGGGCATGTACAGCATGCAATCGCTTATATGAACAATTAGTGGAAGAGCTGATTGGTATGTAGTGGTACCATCTTTTAACAATATGAATACTTGCTGCTTTGTTTCAGTGTACGGGAGGATTGGGGAATTGGTTCTTCAGATTCTAGATAGCTGTTTGAAATGCTTTTTTTGTTTTCTTGTAACTTGGCTTTATTATTTGAATGCTCATTTAAACCAAATGGTTTTCAGTAGTCTGCTCATATTTTACTGTAAGAAATTGATTATCTGTCTCTTGAGTCTAGACTTATTGATATATTGTGTTTTTCACTTACGCACATAAACAAAAGTAGTCTACTTGAAAATAATATTACAGTGGTTTTAGAATATAATTCCTGTTCTGTTCGCTCATGGCAGAATCTATAATCGGGTATGATTTTCTTTGCTTTTATCTTTATGTGCAAGTAATACCCCTGCAAAATGAAACAGGCCCCTCTTTAGGAGCAAAAAAAGTGCATTTGATGATGTGAGTTAATTGGACCCTTACATTTGTTTGAAAGACTTTGTGTTTAAGATATCTGATATCCTAGTAATGAAAAGTTCAGACAGTTATTTAGTTTGAGCATTTAATTAATGCATTCAATATGTTAATATATTACATATTACCTTTGTAGATGAACCGACTAGTCCTAGTATTGACCATGATATTGCACACATTCCTGCTTCTGCTGTCATTTCTGCATCTGCTTCTCAAGCACCAGCTATAGCAACTGTTCCTCCCAGTCCCGCATCTCCAATCCCTTTAATTCGGCGACAGCTTTCACATGATCATGGTGAGCGTTGATTTAATTTCCTTTCTCAGGCAACTTTTTCCTTTTATTCTGTGGAGGAATGAAAACTATATACTCCTTATTGCTTGAAAAATATTGCAAAAATGTGATACAGGCTACTACATATGCCAAAATTTCAATTTGTTTTAGAATCCATCCGGCCTAGTGTCCTGGATAGCCAGCCTGCTGCAAAAACAGAGAGATCAAAGTCATATGATGAAGGATTGGATGACTACAGAGAAGAGGGAAAATCGTGAGTTGATGAAAAGATAGCAGATAATTTGGAGATCTCATTTTTAAAGTGTACAAAATCTCATTTTAACATCTGTTTTTCTCCCAACAGATCCATTAAGCATGTATCTAGTTTAAAAGGGATTAAGGTAGGTAAACATATATATAACAACTCCTAAGAATTATGCATACTGCTGTGACAAGTTTTATGAATTATACACCACCATTATACAAAGTGATGTGTTAAACACAGGCATGAAGTTCATTGGAATTACCACTCATCAAATTGTTCGTGCTGTGTACGTAGCATATTTAAACATGGTCTATTTTTTTCCTAGGCTTACCACATGGTCCTTGATTTCATTTTCCTCATCTGTAAACAAAGCATACCTATGGCATGCTTTTGTAAAAACACTAGAGTCTAAGTCTCCTTCTCAAAGTGTTCTTGGGATGTGTAAGGCCACTATTGTTGTATGGGAAACCTCAGAGATTGTATTTTTCCCAGGAGAATATTCCTGGGGGCATTTTTAAAATGAGAAACGTCTTGAATGCAGGGAATGTAGAGAAATGTGTTCAGAAGTACACTGTGGGGTTCTTTCTGTGTTGTTTTCTATAGATCCCTGACAGCCAGAAATCTTCAGAAGATTCTGGTTCCCAAAAAGATTCTTCTTCAGAGGTCTTTGGTGATGCCTCCAAGGAAGGATGGCTCCATTTTCGTCAGCTTGTTACAGACAAAGGGAAGGTACCTGTCATGTTTGGGTTTTTTTAACCTACTACAAACACTAAGCTGGTGAAACACTAACATAAGAAACTTCAAGCCTTCCTATTGTGCTTTTTTAATAAATTTTTTGGGGATGTGAGCCTCAATAGGACTGGCAAAATTTTAGACCTATTAGAACATTGACTTCAGTGAATTCCTCAGCTTCTTTTGCAAACTGCTTTCTACATTGTCTTAATGCTGCATTTCAAAGCATCTGTGAAGTAAACTATTTTCTAGTGACTAATTAAGTACTAAGAAATAGTCTCTTGATGATTATAGTTTCTGGTCTTTTTTCTCTCTCTGCTAATTATGAAAAAAGCTGTAATTTCTTAGAATGTTTTGGAGTTGAATTCAAATTAACCTTTTGCACAAGTGTAGGCTAACACTTAAGGAAAACTGAGAGTCAGGAATTTCAGTGGTGTGTAGACATGAGTCTAAATTGGGCAAGAGTCCACTAAATATTTTTTCCTGTATTTGTATTAATGCCTCTGTGAAATTCTAGTTGCATTCTGTTTCTTACTACTGCCATACATGAATGCACTCTTAATGGGCCATTAGGGAGTGCAGGGCAATTCACTCCTCTAATGGAGAACAATTAGTGATTCCCACTTTTGTGCAGGCTTTCTACAGGCCATTCTTAAGGATAGTAGAGGTAGGAGGTTAACCTATATTTTTAAAATACAGGCAATTTTTGTAACCCAGAGACATTAGTTCTAACAAATAAGCAAACCAACACATTGGTTGATGTTTTTCAGCGAGTTGGTGGAAGCATTCGGCCATGGAAGCAATTGTATGTCGTTCTTCGAGGTCATTCACTTTATTTGTACAAGGATAAAAAGGAGCAAGTGACCCTGTCTGAAGAAGAACAACCTATAAGCATCAATGCTTGTTTGATAGACATCTCATACTGCGAAACCAAGAGGAAAAATGTATTTAGACTCACGACATCAGACTGCGAGTATCTGTTTCAGGCTGAGGACAGAGATAATATGTTAGCATGGATTAAAGTAATACAAGACAACAGCAATTTAAATGATGAGGTAATCATAATACATAATGCAAAAGCAATAGTTCTTGTCTTTTAATTAAAAATTGATTGTATTTTCTTGTAAGTAATACTTCAACAAAAGAAATAATTTGCAATTAAATAATATAGACAAAAATGTATACAGCAACATACAAGAAAATGAGGTGAAAGGCAAGGTAACAGTTTACAAATCCTGACATATTCAAAATCAGAGAACAGACTTTTTAAATAAATGGATTAATGTTGTTGCTGTTTTGGCTAAAGATACACTTGATCTTAAACTGATCTGTCAAAAATCTCTAATCTTTTTAGAAGATAATTGCAGGATTAGAACCAGTGTGTTCTGTCTCTAGAACATTGCAAGGTGGTGTGTGCAGGCAGTGGCACAGTATGGCAAGTTTCTTAGTAGTTAAAAAGTGAAACTTTGAAGAATGCCTTTTTCTGTGATTAAATGTTGATAATTCTGTGAATTAAATGTTAAAGCTTATTACAAAAGGCAAACATACAGTTTTGTACATAGCATATTGATATCTGTCCCAGTGTTGTCCTCAGTGCATTTTAATTTCAGTGATGAGCCACAGAGAAGTATTTTCATATTTGTGGTCATGCAATTGCTCAGATGTGAAATAATTATTCAAAGGGTAATGGATTAATAAACGTGATTAGACAGATGGATAAAAGCACATTTTTAATCTATGGTCATTTCACCTCTCTGTATAGTAGTAACTCGTTATAGAAGTACTGTGTGCACATATGACTGTATTTTTTGGAGTATTAGGGTGTGTTGACTTGCCTGTTTGTTTTCTATTTAAACTTAACTTTCAATTTAATCAGGATTTAATCAGGTTGTATTGCTGTGAAACAAGTCTCTATAGAAGCATTCAATTTGTAATCACTCACGTCAGTTTTTCTTATGTTTTTAAAATGTTCTCAAGAGCTGTTAGTTTGTTGGTTTTTTTTTTAACTATACTGAAATGTTAATGTGTTCTGGTGACAGGAAGAGTTAATCCTATGAAAGTAAAAAATATTTGTTGTCTTTTACAAGATTGTAAAGTAGATCTCAATTTGTTTTATAGGACACTGGTGTCACTAGTAGAGATCTAATTAGTCGAAGGATTAAAGAATACAGTACAATGATGAGGTAGGTGAATTATATATCACTAGTAATTTTTGTAGACTTCTTACCTAGCTTTTTTTTACAGAACTGTTGTGGTTTAAGCCCAGCTGGCAACCCAGAACCATGCAGCTGCTCACTCACTCACTCCCCCCCTTGAAATATATTATATAGTATACATTATATATAATTATATCTTGTTTCAGTTCTTCAAGCAGCAAAACAGAACCATCTCCCAAAACACCTCGCCAGAGTCTAAGTATCAGACAGACTCTGCTTGGAACTAAAGCAGAACAGAGGACCCAGAGTCCACATTCTCCTAAGGAAGAGTCTGAAAGGAAGCTCCTCACTAAAGGTGTGTATATTTTGTGTATTTCTTTAGTTACTTACAGCTCCCATGTGAGGCCACCAAGATGTCTTTCTCAGTTTTTCAAACTCATCAATATACAGATGCAAGCCAAGTATTAACTATTTTTTTTTTAAGCTGCATCTACACTCACTCATTTCTTGTAGCTACTTCATTTCAATATTATCTTACATATACTTGCGGTCTTCTCAGATCCCTGAAGCTTTTTATTGCAGTCTTCTCCCAAGAGGGTTCTGGATTTTTTTTCCTGTAGCTATATATACTGTTACGAGTATATTACAGATATAATGCTTCTTGTGACCAAAACTTCACCAAGCTTTGGAAATAATTTTGTGTGTAATTTATACTTTTGCCTCCAGCTCACTTGGAAGTGACAAGGTAAATTCATGTTTCAAATATGCTGTTAAGAAACCGAGGATTTCTACTGAAGTGTTTCAGAAGTAGAGAAGAACAGAGTTTTTGGTCTTAGTCCTTAAAATACAGATGTGAAATTTTATTATTTTTTCCCAGAACATAATTAATTCCTGCTGTGTTCTTAAAACCTAAGTTCTGATAAGCTGCAGACTTAAATCAATAACTGAACTCCATCAAATAATTTCACAAGCTACCTTTTTTCCCTTTCTTCAAATGTATAAATGTATTGTATTTCTGCTAGACTGTTCGTGTAAGGATGTTGCATGCAAATTAGTGCAACTGGTTGAGCAGTCACTTTTGATGAACCACTTTTAAACAATTCAGTCTTATATTTAAACTGTTAGTGAATTCTGGTTTATGTTACCAGCAAATGGCCCTTTGCTCCTGCTGTGCTGCAGGTTATGTATCTAAATTGCAGATGTCAAGTAAATATCAAATCTGAAAGAATATTTCCAGGAATAGTTGAATAAGGAGGAAGTACTGCTGTTCAGGTGACTTGCAGTGTGGGATAAATGGGATTTGTCATCAGTTATATAGGAAAGGTTAAACAGAGCGACTGAACTTTTCATCTGACTTATGGATGCATAATACTTCTAAGTGCTTAAGTCCTGTTTGGAATGATTTGGGAGTGATGGTAATCTGGTAATTTTTGAGAGTGGTCTGTACTGTGACTGTGATCGTGGCTGCATGAGCACATGCTCACAGCTGTGAGCATGGCTGTATAGTCCATAGGTTTTTTGTGTGGAGTTGTGATTAGTAGAGACTTGCTTTACTAAATGTAGATTTTAATATTTTTTTATTGAATTTATATACTTTTAGTCTTAAAATTATGAAATTCCATGGTTCTGTCAGGCTACTTGCTTTTCTAAAACTGGGGTGTATGTTCAAACGCATCTTTTGAATCTCTGAAGAATAAAAAAAGTGTGTTCAAGGCAGGTGAATGTTTAGTTATCTGTTGCAGGAAGCCAGGCCAGTGAAAGAGGCCAAAATGAAGTAGGTGTCACTTGATCTTTGAAAATCTATTAACCTCTCTTCACAGTGGGTTTTGTGACTTAATGTTCTTGTTTTCTTTTTTTGTTTTCTTGTTTGCTTTATACTAACAACAAAAAGATGAGACAAGCCCACCAAAGGACAAGGGAACATGGAGAAAAGGCATTCCAAGCATTATGAGGAAGACATTTGAAAAGAAGCCATCTGCTGTAGGAACATTTGGTGTTAGACTAGATGACTGCCCCCCAGCTCATACCAATAAAGTATGGAAGGATAATTTTGCTTTCCATTGTGATTTTAAAATACTTTTTGTATGAATTGTTTTAAAGTGTACTTTTTGTATGAATTGTTTTAAAGTGTGTATATAACTTTTCTTTTCCTTCAGTATATTCCACTGATTGTTGATATATGCTGCAAACTGGTTGAAGAAAGAGGTCTTGAATACACAGGTATTTACAGAGTTCCTGGAAATAATGCTGCCATCTCAAGTATGCAAGAAGAGCTCAACAAAGGAATGACTGACATTGATGTTCAGGATGATGTAAGTCTTAGATCACACTATTTCCAGGTTGAACTGCCAAAAAGTTCTGGTTGTGTTCTGATTATAGAAATATAAAGCATGTCTGTCCTTCTAAATGTGTAGAAATGGCGAGACTTGAATGTGATAAGCAGTTTGCTGAAGTCGTTCTTCAGAAAGCTCCCAGAACCCCTTTTTACCAACGGTAAGTTGTTTTTGTTGTGTTGTTTACATTGTTGAGTTCATTTAGGAATTATGGTAGATCAAGGTGTCTTAGAACTTTCAGATGATTTGAGAGAATATCCAGTGAAATCCTCTAATGAAAGCCCCTTTTCTCCTTAAAGAGCAAGGAGTCATGGTGATTATAGAGCTTAAAAATGAGAGCTGTAAACAGAATGTCTCTGCTGGTGAAAGAATTATGAATTTGAGAAAAAAAACTTGAGTAAAATTTTCAATTTTACTGTTGCAATATTCTATGGAAGCTGGCTTTTTTTTTTTTCTCCATTCTCATCAGATACATTATAGTCTAATAGGCCAATTCATGACTCACAAAAGCCATTCACAAATACGTCTCTGTGTGTTACTTGTATTGTTTTGGGAAAGGGGCTGGGTGGTGATGGTGATATATATGCATACATATATATATATATATATACACCTACCTACATATATATATATGAGCTCACATGATTAATTCCTGCTTTCATTAACAGACAAATATGCAGATTTTATAGATGCCAATAGAAAAGAAGATCCTGTTGAGCGTCTGAAAACACTGAAGAGACTGGTAAGCTGAAGTCCTGTGTTGTAGGTGTACTACAAAATTAGTATTAAATGTTTAATGTTCTGAATAGTAATTGTTTGTTTCAGATTCATGATTTACCTGAACATCATTATGAGACTCTCAAGTTCCTTTCTGCACACCTGAAGACAGTAGCAGAGAACTCAGAAAAGAACAAGGTATCCAGAGGAAGTGTAGCGTTTATTTCATTCATTAAGCATGGGGTTTATGCAGGATTAGTTCTGTTAAGTGGTAATTTATTATTGTAGATAACATCTTTGCTGTATTGAGGAGATTTCTGGGTTAGGCTGAGGACTCCTGAAAAATATACACCTATTCAGTGTGAATCAAGTTTACTCAAGCTGGTATTAATTCCTGTGTGAATAACTGCCTATATCCTAAATTTATCCTCAAGTCTGTTAATTTCATATAATCCCATCTAGACACCAGTAAGAGTGTGCTTGGGCAGGACCCTGGTGAATGTCTCTGACATGAATGAACCTGTCATGAATGAGGCTGTCACACCAGCTTTGTGTGAAGTCTGGCTTCCAGGACACTTGAATATTTTTTGAGGCTAGGACTTGCTGTAATAACTCAAATATTTGATTGCACTGTAGATGGTGGTTGGGCTGGGTTTATGAAAGAAACTTCATTATATAAAGGGTGGTAGTTCACCCTATGGGGTCTCAATCAACTACTAAGAATAGCTTTTTGTCATTTTCATGGGGTAAGGAAGAGTTTGTGTTAAGTGCTTCTGTGCATGCTACAATCCTGCAGTAAGTGCAAATAATAATATCCCCTTTTTTTAGCTCTTAGGGAGGGGTAGCTGAATGCAAAGCTGTGCACAATATGAGTGTGCTTATGGCTGTTTACTTAAGGGCAGGTAACATGGTGTCTTCTTACTTGGCTACCAATGTGCAAGGTACAAAAAAAAAATGGATATGATTAATACAATATAGAGGAACCTATGTTCAATCTTAAATCATTTAAAAGATCAGAAAATGCCTCATTTCAAATGAATATGGTAGGTTCCAATATCAGTTCTGCAAGCAATACCTTCTAGCTATAAAGTAAAAACGTGTATATGTGTATATAAAAAAATATTTAAAAAATTATAACCTGTAGTGGAATTATAGCTGCCCTTATAAGGAAATGTCAGTAGATGTCATTTTCAAGTGTAATACCTAAGGCAGACATTTCATTTATCATTTTATGGTTTTGATGTGCTGTATAAATGTTTACATAATGTTAAGATTATAGAGTATATGAGACTAGATAGGTGAGGTGATACTGTAATTGTTTGAATTGTCGAAGGCCATAATTCAAGTCAAAGTGAGCATTAGGAGTTTGTCATGTTTGTGGTTTCCTTCTGGTAAGCACAAGGGCCTTGCCTCCTGTATGTTATTGATCTATGTCATAACAATAAACTATGTCAGAGGAGTAAGCAAAAATAGAAGGTAAGTATTCTGTTGATGCTTTCTTGGAATTATTTGTCAGAGATGTAACATTAAAAGTGAACTAAGTGGATGATTAACATTGTGACATGATTGCATAACTCTGGAGTCTGTCTCATGGAATGGGTGAGTTGGGTGTATGGTGTTGGTTGCTACAGCCTCTTCCAAACTGGATGTGAGTTGAATGAGCTCTTTGTCAGTAAACACAACACAGCATTTGATTACCAGCTCAGTTTTCTTGTGTGCCATGTAAACATTTTCAGGAAGAAAAAAAAAAAACAGGGAAGTACCAATGCATTTTTATATAAAAAGGTAATTATTTTAAAACATCAGTGTTTCTAAACAAAACAAGTAGTCTTTATGGGGAAAAAAAAAAACAAAGTCCTGCTGCAGGTGTGAAGAATATTTCAGGGTTCTTGATTTTTCTGTGCTTGTTGGAGCTATTTACTTGCAATGAGTTAAGGAAGGTTGAATTCTGAATTGCATAAATATTGGAAGCATGGATTGCAGCTGTATGTAGAAGAGAGTGTAATGTAACATGATACCTGAGTCAGTAATGTGTTTTTAAAAACCTTTTCTTTATCCTTACTTAAAGTGGCTCTCAGATATGTTAATAGTGTTATATTATTGTACTTTGCCCATATTATTGTATTTTCTCATTATAAATGTATGATGTGGAAATATTTCATTTCTTAGATGGAACCAAGAAACCTGGCAATAGTGTTTGGTCCAACACTTGTGAGGACATCCGATGATAATATGACACACATGGTTACGCACATGCCAGATCAATATAAAATTGTAGAAACACTCATTCAAAAAGTAAGTGGATGCATTTCATTATTTGCAAAATAAGTTCATACAGAGATCGACCAGCTTTTCTCTCATTGGGCCAGTTTGGATCTGGTATTCATCCGCCCAACTCCAGGATTATCATTTTTAGTAATGTCCATGTCTGATTGTTCCACTTTTGGGTTTTGTGTTTCCTGTGGGGTTTTCACCTTTTTTATTTTAAATTGTAGCATGACTGGTTTTTCACAGAAGATGATGCTGAAGAACCTCTTGTAAGTATTGTCTCATATATATTTGTGCTCTAATGATTCTAGTTTAGAACCTGCTTCTGCTGCCTTTAGAATGTCTTTGTATTTCTTACTACATCACTGTATGGTTTGCTCTTCAGAAAACAGTCCTTGCAGTGATTTTTTTTTTTTAAATGCAATCATTCGTTTTAAAAGCATAAAGCAAAATGGGAAAATAAGAACACATGAGGAAAGCGTATCCTCAGGTGAATAATGCAGTTTTCTAAATGCTATTGAATGGTAATGAACTATTTGTGAAACGATGATGAAGAGATCTCTGTTTATTAACTATAGACAGCAGTTCAGGAGGAAAACACTGTAGAATCTCAGCCAGTGCCAAACATAGATCATTTGCTCACCAACATTGGAAGGACGGGAGTATCTCCTGGAGACGTATCAGGTAACTCTGCCTGGACAGTGTTAGTCCATAGGCTAGAATAACCTACCCTGTTAACCTCACTGTAACTCTCTCTTCCTATTTTCTTTCACTAATAAACTGTTTTTCTCTTTTTTCAAAAGATCATTAACACTTCTTAAAGACTTTGAATGGATGATTTATCATGCATGAAATAATTTGGAAAACTTTGTCTAACAGGAATATAATCATTAAAAGATGAGGCTTGCACATACTATTTTATTTATTCACAGTAACCCATGCAATCATCATCGTGAGGTGAAGCAGATATGCTGCTGTAAAGTGGTTTGTTGTGATGGCAGAAAAACTGATCTTCAGTGGTATTCTAATATTGCTCCTTCCCAACGTTAGGAATGCAAACAAATTGAGTTATGTTTTCTTGTCAAGTGGTGGACACTTTAATAAGTATGTTGCAGTATGTCTCTATACTAAAGCTGATTTCCTTCTGTTTATAAATGCCAACCTCTTTTGTGGCTAAGGACAAGCATTGCAGGCTCTTTTTTGGTGACTTTTTCCCTTCTTCCCTTCACTATACTGTTGCACTAACCCAGCATGTTGAATCCCACAAATGTTACCCCTTCGTCTCTAGCTTTTGTTTCAGTTTTCAGAGGGTTGTCCAGCACTTACTGAAACAGTCACTTTATACTGATGTTGTAACAGGCGAAGTGGGAGGAGTCTATCACACGGTGATGTCATTAGTGGACTCTGTGATGTCACTGATGGACAGCTGGAACTGTAGGAAGAAGGAGGACTGTTGCCCACACTGTAGCTGCCTTGTCTGCAGAAACCCCCGTTTCTTGTAAATGGAAATTAAAAAAAAAAAAAGGTTGATCTGTGCTGTAAATTTTCTTTCAAGAGTATTTTAAACAGATCAATGCTACTTTTTAAAAGTTTTTCTGCTGTTCTTGTTATCTCTGAAGCAGACCCTGAGGAGAAATAGCATGGTATGGTCTACCAGTCTTTCTAGTCATAAAGCATTAGCCATGTGTCAAAAAGGGGTGTGGCAGGGGGCTCAGCTCTTTCTTCCTAGGGAAAATGTCCCTAAAGGTGGAACACATCCAAGTTTATATTTTTTAGTCATTGCGCTAGCCCCTTCCTACCCCCTTTGTAATTGTATAATCTTGGGTTTTGCGAGACAGTGAAACTATGGTGTCCATTTTTCATTTCATACTAGCGCTTGTTACAGAAAAGTACAAAACTGGTAGTTGCTGAAATCTAGCCGACTAAAAAAAGCAATTTTGCCTGTTTGTAGTCAGAGGAGGAAAGAGATGTGTAATTTGGGTCTTACACACAAAATGTGACCTAATTCCTTTAAAACCTCACAAAAAGAATATGACTACGTGAATCATGATTTGTACGTAGGGCAGCCAACAGTACGTTCAATTTTGCTTTGTGTATCCTGAATCTCAGGAGAGTACACAGTATGATCTTGAAAAGGTCTCTCAGCTGCAGTTTTGCAGAGGCTATACACTTAAAGCATTGAATAAACATTAGTATTTCTTGTTTTTTATTTAGAAGAACAGGGCTCCTTTGCCATTCCTATCATTGAGCTGGTTCTGCCTACAATTCACAGCATCCTTTCATGGCGGTGGCTTTCTGTGGTGCAGCTTGCATCTTTGTGAGCTCTGACTATTCACTCTGTTCTGGTTTTATTTGCTTCACATTTTGTTCTGTGCTTGTCTTTTTCCATAAGTCCAGCATTGTCTGTAGCAACAGCAAAAAAATTGTACAGAACTGAGCAGAATTGTCTTTTTCAATTTTTCCACAGATTCAGCTACTAGTGACTCAGCAAAATCTAAGGTAAATAATTTTGTGAAATAATGTAATTACAAGCTTCTGAAATCTGTTTGATATTTGCTTGCTTTACTATATCACTTCGGTGCAATAAAGAGCTTATGTGGCTTTGGGTTTTGAGTTTTTTTTTTTTTTTTTTTTTTGTTTTGGTTTTTTTTGTTTACTAAGTGGTAATACTGTTTTCTCGTCAAATAATTTTGAAGTGTTACATTGGAAAAGTATCACTTGTTTGCAGTTAGCTGCATCTGCCAGAGCAGTCAGCTGTACACATAAGCAGCTTTGTTCCATACTGTTGCAATTGGGAGCTCTTACCTCCTTTCTGCATCTTGTTCAGTAGAGATAAACGTATATAGTATGTTCCCTGTCATTGTTAGCATACTGCTTTCCCAGACGGTATTTGATTTTCACTATTTCACTGAGAAAAGTACATGGAGAATTTAGCCTTTCCTTCCTCAGAAAGTAGTAGCTCCTCCTCTTATAGGAAGCAGTTTCTGTTGCAAACAAGTCATGCAAAGGTTGTCTTCCTTTAACGGAGCCCGCTTTATTTGTCTGTTGGAAACTGTGTAGCTCTGTATACGCAAACCAGACTTCATCAAGTTGAAGGGATTCGGGTAAAAAGTGGAATTCTCAGGAAGCAAATTTACTTCTTGGGCAATGTCATGTAGACTACAGGAAGAGCGTGGAAATATTTCCTGATCAAGACTATCTGCTGTGAAACTCAGGCTGTGTTTTTACTAAATTCAGGCTAAGAAATGTTTGTGTTTTCTAATCATGCTCCCTCACTTTCCTTTTTCTTTAACAGGGTTCTTGGGGTTCTGGAAAGGATCAGTATAGCAAGGAACTGCTTGTGTCCTCCATTTTTGCAGCAGCTAGTCGCAAGAGGAAAAAAACAAAAGAGAAACCGCAACCAAGCAGTTCAGAGGATGAGTTGGATAATGTGTTTTTCAAGAAGGAGCTTGCAGATCAATCTCGTGGTGACACGACAAAGGAGGACATAGCTAAAGGGGAATATGAAAGAGAGCGAGACATGGGGAGAAAACAGAGGATGTTTGTCCTGAAGGAAAAAGAGAACAGCTGTAAAAAAGATGTGAATGCTGTAAAGGACGAAAAGAAGTCATTAAAGAAAGAAAGTATCCTGTCGGAGGAACCTTCACTGCCTTACCGTGAAAAATGTACAAAATCACTGAATCTCAGCTGTCTGCAAACCACGCAGAAGAATAACCTAAAATTGCCTATTTCACAATCTTCTTCCCAAGTTGAGGAGACAGTGTCTGACTCTGGCACTATGCTAAGCACTTCCTCCCAAGCTTCACAGCACAAATACTCGTGCAAAAAAGTAGCCAGCCCTGAAGTTAAACACAAGGAGTTTTTAGCAGCTGATGTCAGTTCCATCACCTCAGATTATTCAACTACTTCATCTACTATGTGTCTAACTGGTTTGGATGCCAGTATGCTGAGCCCTGAGGTACAGTCAGTGACAGAAAGCAAAGGAGAAGATGCTGATGATGAAAGAAGTGAATTGATCAGTGAAGGGCGCCCTATGGAGACAGACAGTGAAAGTGACTTCCCTGTCTTTGCCACCAGTGCTGCTACTGAAAGGCTATCCAAGGGGAAAGTTGCAGAAGTGGTAAAGACCAGTCGGAGGAACTCTGAAGAAAGCGAAGTAAGTTGTACTGAGGGAAGTTCAACACCAAAGTTAGAGAGTCGCAGACTTTTTAGCTCACACAAACTTATTGAATGTGATACACTGTCTAGGAGAAAGTCTGCACGGCACAAAACAGACAGTGAGTGTTCAGGGGATGCAAAGAGTGAGAAGGACTTGCCTACTGTGACCAAAATGTTTGACATAATGAAAAAAGGAAGATCAACAAGCAGTTTAGCTACGTCAGCCAGAAGTGAAGCTGACAAACAAGAACCTACCTGGAGACTTAAAATCACAGATAGGTTAAAGCTGCGACTCAAATCATCTGCAGATGACATGTTTGGAGTTGGGAATCAAAAAGCTAACTCTGCAGAGACCACAAAGAGAAAAAACATCAGGCGAAGGCATACGCTTGGAGGACAGAGAGATTTCGCTGAAATAAGTGTCCTGAATGTTTGGAAAGCTCAAGAGCCAAGTCAAAGTAGAGAGAGAGAATCTGAGCTTTCAGCTGTGAATCGGTTGAAGCCCAAATGTCCAGCACAGGACCTCTCGATCTCAGACTGGCTTGCACGAGAACGTTTACGCACTAGCACAACTGACCTTAATACGGGTGAAACTGGAAAGCCCAGACTTGAGAACACTAGCTTAGCAGATGCATCAAAGGTAGATCTGCCTTTATCTGCAGCGATGCAGGCAGATGAAGGCAGTTCTTCCAGCAGCTTGACTTTAATTAACAGAACACCACCTTCGGGACCATTTCCACCACCAGACCAGGTAAATGGTGAAAATTACCAGAACGTGAACAAAAACAACTTCAGCCCAGCAGTTGATGCCCATCCTCATAAACTGTCCGGGGCCCAAGTGGTAAGATCTCGATTCTACCAGTATCTTTGAAATGGGGAGATATGTCCACTACAGCAATTCATTAACTTACTGTTACACTTCCCAGTAACTCTGTGTGTGTGTGTGTGTGTACATATATATATATATTTTCCTGTACTGTTGTTGTTTTGCAGCCTTCATTTGGGCTGGTTTCATCAATATGCTCTGTGGAACGTCTTCACAGTGCATTACCACAGCCAGAAGAACACTAAAATTAAAGTATATATATATATTTTAAGAAAAAGTATATTTGATGGCTGCATACAAATGTTGAACAAAGCATCTGATGCAACATGCTATGTAGTGTATACATGGTTTCCTGACTGAGAGTTGGCCTGGCGTTAGTATGCAGAAAAATTGTTCTTTTGGTTTAGTCACTAACAAGTGCCTCATCATAAATTCATTTGGTTTGTTAGGGTGCCATATTGTTAAATTAGAGAAACTTATTACAAACAAATGAATGCATTTTACTGTTAACAAGTTTCATGACATTTTACAAATGTTAACACAGGTGGCTACAGAGCTTCCATTCCTTAGGCATTCCAGTAAATATTGGAGTTTTATATTTCCAATTTTAATACAGATTTTGAGTTTTATGTGACTTGAATTTTTAATCTTTCTGTAAAATAAGTAACTTAAATGTACATATTACATGTGTATCTTTTCTTCAGATACCAGATTTGATATAAATGTTGTAACATAGGCGTGTAGATAGTGGATACTGGATGGAACTGGTTTCTTTTATCGAGAATATAATTCTGCATGAAGACCTAATGAATCCAAACCTGTATCATGCCTGTGTGCATACCCACTTAAACACTGGAAATAAAATTGTTTTGGTGACTCTTTGCATGATGTGGATTCATTCTAATGAACGCTTGCCAGTTGCAGTCGGCAGCTGCTCTTGGGATCACAAAACCAGCTGCTCCTGGGTGAAGGGTGCTTCTCTTTAAAGCCTTTTGTTTGTGGGACAGCATTGTGGAGATTGGCATGTGAGGCACACTCATTTGGATAAGTATTTTCATCTTGATACATAATCTGATTCGAAGCTATGTAGCAAGTTGGTTTATGTTTAGTATGTGGGGTTTATCCATAAACATGTCTGTGATTGTTACCAGATCATAACAAGGGATTACCAGTCTGCCAGTCAAAAGAACTCTGTAGGGTGGGTCTTAGGCTTTTTATTGTTTCAGCTATGAAGATGAGTTTCTGGACTAAAACCCTTCTCTGTGAACTCTACCAGTTATATTTTTTCATTATATTTTCTGGCACACCTACTTGAAAGCAAATATTCACTTTGAATATGCCCTTGCACTGTCACTTGATAGAGGATTAAACCCATAACGATAATAAGTAAGCAATGAGCATCATGACCATATTAAAAAATCATGCATGTGTTCATTAACTGTAAAGAGAAGGAATTAGAATAACCAGGATGTGTGGGATGGCACCATTTTAAGCAGACTTTGTTTCTTTCCAGAGTAACAGTCACATGCTTTCATCTGCTGTGGTTTTGATCCTTGTGAGAAACCACTATAAAAATGGACTGTGAAGAAAAGCGTCAGATACAACAACTGAGATCTGTGGAAGTTCTCACCACATAATTGTGTGCATCTAGTACCAGTTCACATAAAGATGAGTCATGTTTTTGTAGTCTTTTGGCAAACTAAAATGTCTTCTTCCCCGCCTCCCCCTCTCCCCAAGCGAACAGGAAGCTGGTGCATTAGCAATGTTTCTGTGTGCAGTGTGAGGAAGGATGGGTGATGGGTGGTATGAGTTGTGAAACAGACTAATTGATGATGATTTTTGCTGTAGTCCTAATAGTAAAGTGTATTTGAACAAGGCTGCAGTGCCTCAGTACTGCTATTCATCAAGCACATCGTATTTACTAGAAGTGTATTTTTTGCCATCAGTAGTCTCAGAAGCCTGTTTGTGTTGCTGAGCGTCCACAGGCAAGTCACAGGGGTTTTCTCAGTGAAGCAGCACACTGAACAGAGGTATTTACAGGGTCCTGGGGGTCTGTATTCTGAGCTGACAGCCATTTTGATGATCAAGTTAATTTTCACTCTGTTGTGTTTATAGATACAAAATTATTTTAACTCCTTAATCTAAATGTATGGTTGCCAGCTCTTAGGCTTGAGAACATAAATTGTCAGTGGAATAGGGCAAAAGATCTTTGGAAAAAATAAGAAACACCCACAAAAAAGGAATTGTATTTGCTAACAGAGCTACAGGGGCAGATTTCAGGCCTTGGCAGCCTCTATGGTGTTGTCTGCTTCTGCACTGGCAGGATTGAAGCTGCAGAGCAGTTGCAGGAACTGAGAAGGAAGTCAGGGACATCTGAGGGGGTGTAAGAAAAGGGGTCATGGCAGTTGGGACCATCGCTGCCTTGCTTTTGCCATGTACATCAGGTCTTGGAGGAGATAATGGGGCAGGCAGAGTGGGAGGGAAAGAAGCTCTGGGGAAGCACTTTACTTGAATGGGAGATGAGAGCAATCTGTCAGGAACATCACAGAGGAAATGACCAGGCTCCACCTGAAGAAAGTGGCATGTGGCAACGCATCTGAAGTTGGGAAAACAGTGATGCACATTCTGCTCTTTGGAGACTGCAAACATTTGGAACCATATTGAAATCTGGCAATTGAGGTGACAGACATTTTTAGGAGCTGCTGCTATGCTCTGATCTTAGAAGCTGTTTCACACCCTTACCTGTGGGACTTTTTACTCAATGTGTGTGGGTTTTGTTTGGTTTGGGTTGTGGGGGGTTTTGTTGGGGGTTTTCTGCTGGAGGTGATAGGGTGGGGGAGTGCAGGCTTTGTTTTTGTTTGTTCTTACCCTACTCTGGAAGAGAAGAGGGACAGTCTGATGGACACAGGAAACAGAATGTGTGTGCACAGTAGCCTGCTCTGACATGAATACTGCTAGCACCGGGATTTCCTCTGGAACCTGGATCCAGTGGGATGGGCAGCTGCATAGGGTTACAGAGCAGTTGAGGTGGGCAGTGGCCTTGGGATCCCCTGGTCCTGCGCCAGCCCAGGCTGGTGCAACCAAAGCAAGTTTCTAAGGGCTGGGGCTGGTGTTTTTTGAGTGTCTCTAAGGTTGTTGGGTCCACCACCTCCCTGGGCCACCTCTGCTGCTGGTTTGATCACGCTTACAGTAAAAAGCTTTTTTTTTAATGCTTAAACAGAATTTCTTAATATTTCTATTTATGGCCATGGGTTGGGTTTTGGTTTTGTACTCATCATCAGGATTCAGACTGGCTTGGAAAGAACTGGTCTGAGAACTGTTTGGAGCTGTGTAGCAGTGGGTTTGTAGAAACAACTCTAAGCTGAGAGCTGATGGAGGAATAATGAAAGGATGAACTGTGGGGGGAGCAATAGTAGTTGTTTTTTTGAAATGGTTCTAAATGGCAGTTCCTGTTTCTGTGGGGGTCAGTGGTGTAAATTGAAATCCCTGTTCTGGGATCTGGTAGCTGGAAGGTGCTGTACAACTGCTTTTTAAGACTCTAAAGGGCCTGTTATGGTCCCCGCTAGTATTGCTCAGAGCACTGATAATGTGGAATTCACACATGGCCACAGTCCAGACAGGTTTTTAATTTCTTTTGCTCTGCTGCAGAGCTGAAGGAAGATCCTTTTCTGAACTGCACTTTAGGGTTTCATCCTGTCCATAGCATCTGTGAGAACCTCTCTCCACTTTGTCCAGGCAGAACAAAAAGAGTTTGAAATGTGGCCTCCTCTGCTACAAAAAGCCAGGTCATTGCACCATTTTCATGTAGATGGTAATGGAGCAATTGATTGTGCCAGCCAGAGGAAAGAAGGGTGTAGGCTGTTGTGTGTCTGGGAGGGGGAATGACTTCTTGGAACAGACCTGCCACCACTAAAGTGGTGTGTGTACCTGCACCTCACAGTCATGAGACTGTGAGAGTCTGCCTTCATCATCTGTTAGCAAACCTGTGAGTGTTCAAGCTTGCAGAAAGAGCTACCTCTTAGTGTGGATCAGTTGTATTTTGGCTCTGTACATTTCTATGCAGAAATGTCTTGCACATCCTTTTCCCTGCTTTATGTATCCTCTTCTGCTCTGCCTTCCCATCCCTGTGGCCTGCCCAACAGAGGGGCTTGGGGCTGTGTTTTGCTGCAGTTCCAGTCAGTCCATCCCCATCCCAGCCAGCTCACACCCATTGATGGTGCTTGCCCTGCTATAAAGTCATGGCCTGGTTTGGACTACAATAGGCAGCAGGATGGTCCCACTCACCTTCCAACTCCTTCCACCTCAAAAGGGAGCAGTGAGCTGCTTCACTACTGATTTTTCAGAGCAGTGAAGTCTCACCCTCAGTGAAATCATCTTTAAGTTGCCCAGGAGCTGGTAAAGCTTTATCTTAAGTTGCCTGTGCTGGAGTGCCCTGGTGACAGAAAGGATGCTTTTAAGCGTATCCCCTTTTTGAAGGCAGCTGGCTGTGGGAAACACAGTTGGCCTCTTGGCTGCTATGGACTGCTCTGCTGGTGCTGAGCCCACTATTGCAGTGGTAGCTGCAATTGCCCGGTGGCTTTGTCCCTAAGTCGGGCTGTGGTCACCTCCACCAGAACCGCCTCTGCATAACTGGTTTACAGTGAGAAACTTGGCTCTTTAATCACTGGCCTGCGCTGTTCCTTCTGCGCTCAAGGGATTCACTTACAGACTTGATGATTTTCTTAAATACTCTGCTCAGCATTCAGAAGCATCCTGGTGCTGAGCTACAGCCTGTGTGCAGCCTTCCACTGCCTGTGGGAAGGAAAACCCAGCACTTACTTCAATGCCATTACAAGCAGGAGGGGGAGGAAAGGTGGATACGGCCTGAGTGCCAGTGTCCCCTGCAGTGGTGCCTCCGCAGTGGGTTAAGCACTGTCTGAGCTGTGGTCAGTTTCCTGGCTGGTGAGACAACGGACGTGACAGCACACGGTGGCTGCTGTAAGACGTGCAGGATGCAGTGTAGCTGAGGCCAGGAGTGGGTGTTGTGTTGTGCTCACTCCCTGATGGAGATCTCTGCATCCACCACCACAAGCAGCAATTACCTGTTGGGTACAGCGCTGCCTACTGCACGCCCAGTGACTGGGCATGTTATTTATACAACTCCTGTCTGCATCCAAGTTCCAGCAGATAGGATGTGCTGTGGAGGCTGAGAGAAGCAGCAGCAGAAGCAGTGCCAGAGCAGCTCCCATAGGTGTGCAGGGCAGAGCAAGGCCATGGCCAAGGGCTGCTGTCAGGGACTCTGCCCAAGTGCACAATGGCAGCTGGGGAGCACCTTTTGTGGAGCTGCAGAGATCAGGTATTAGCAAGGTCCTGGTTTTCATTAAGTATTGGATCCCTGGGCGATGTCAGACTGACAGTTTAAGAACAAAACCTTGTATGGCCAAGATACAGGTTGAACTGTATTTGACTGTGTACTGTGAAGGAGATACCTCCTGGTGCTCTCTGGATTTGCTCTCTGTTGTATGGGGACATGCAATAGCCCTGCCTGGTAACAAGACATGGCGTTGGATCAGGCTGATTCCCTTCAGAGCAAGGAGGTGATGTACTTGACACTTGAGAAAGTAGAATGCACACTTGGAAAGTGAGGGTTATGTGATGTGGCAGAAGCGTTGGGCTGTTCTTCCTACCTAACTCAGCTGCTCCCACATCAGGCTTCGGAGCCACTGCTTTCCTGCACCTGGAAGGGTCTGAGAAGTTTGCTTCAGCTGGACAGGGAACTGTTGTCACCCGGTGGTCCAGTGTGAGCACTCTGCGCTGTGCCTTATACTTTGCTCCAGCTTTGGAGCCACCCAGCTTGTCTCAGGCTTGACTCAAAGCCTGGTGCTGGCTCTGGGTGCATCTGGGGCCATCACCAGCATGGCCGTGGTGGGGCTGGCACTCTGCAGGGCCCTGCTAGAAAGAGGCTGTGTGTTCTGCTAATGAGGGACGTGTTAATGTTTGTCCTTTAATTACTCCTGGGATGCTCCATCTGAGGGGGTCAGCCTTGAAATGACACTTTTAAAACACTTCCGGTTTCACAAGGAGGAACAAAGCAAATACTTGAAGGTGGAAGAGGTGATGGCTCAGTCAGACAGCCAAGGATTTGGGTGCTTCTGGGTTTTTTTTACTAGTTTTCTAACCTGGAGTTCCAGCAATTGGCTTTTGTCCAAGTAAATCTGAAAGATTCCATTTTCAAATTAATACTTATGGATGGCTTTAATCTAGGGAAAATGAAGTCTTTCTCTCCTGCTGGTTTAGTGCTCTCAGGCAACCAAACAGCTCAACAGCTAATTGAGACCATTATAAAAGTTACTAGTGACAAATACAAATACATAAGCATGCAGCCCTTTATTTTTGTAAAGATCTTTGCTTATCATAGTTCTGTATATTACATTATGGTGTTATACAAATAAATTTATTTACAAAACCAGGAGCTATGCAAACTTCTCGCTTTGTTATTTCTTTTTTTTCCTATTTGATTGGTATCCATCTTTTTCAGTCCTTCCCCATATATATCTTTAAGCATGCATAAAAATTAACTTTGGTGTGGTAAAACTACTCTATGTGCCCAGCCACATACAGTATTTATTTATAGATATTTATAGATATGTACAAAAGTTTGCCAGTATACAGAACAGTACTGAAGTGTACATTTTAAAATCCACAATGCAATACATTAATGGGCTACCAGGTCTCAGTAAAAGAAACCGTAAGGAAAAGGGTGGATTTAGCTAAAGGAAAAATAAAAGAGTAATCAGCAACTACCTCTATATGGGAAACAATTTATTATTATTATTATTATTTTTCTTGGCTGGCAAATTCTTAAATATAATCTGAATGGCAGTGCAATAGGTTGAGTTGCCTCATACACGCTCAGACCAGTCTGGTTCTGTGTCTTGTGTAGAGGTTTACTGTCCAGCATACTCCTTTCAAATGTACATTACAATAGTATCAAAATGTTTTGGCAAAAAGATCTCGAAAGGAACCATGACATTTGTTGACAAAAATAGAAATCTGTAACAAAGCTAAATAACACCAAAATAAAAGAAAAATAGTTTCAGTTTTACAGTTGTGTATAATCACACTTTAGTATATCTCTGTTCGCTTCTAGTCCCCATAATGAAAAATAGCTTTATACAAAACAACTTACTATATTTTTTTTTTACCCATACATTTCCCCATGCTCGGTACACCGCCGTGCACACGCAGTCAAGCTCACTCACACACCTTCACACATTACTGTAAGAGGTGCTGCCTATAGGAAGGAAACGCTCTTTTATCATTACAACGGTAACGGAGTTTTCCGAAAAGCTCCACTCTAACCTAGTGTAATAACTCAGTGTTTAGCACGTGATTAGTATTAAGCCTCCAGCAATACAGCAAAATGGTTATATTCCCTGGTTAATAATATTGGCTGCGGATTCTTGGAACAAAAAGCCTTGGTGAGCTCGCAGGTGGGCTGTGCTCAGCCTTTAGGATGGCTCCTTGGCCGTGGATGGGGTGGACTTGCCGGCATTTCCGTTCTGTGCCTTGTAGCTGGTGAAGCTAGGTGTGTGGATTGTCCTGATGCTCTTCATACCTTGGTTGAGGGAAGTGAGAGAGGTAGAGGAGGGGGGGGAGGTAGAGGAGGAAGGAGGGGGAGCCCGGCCATTCTGAGTCTGTAGCGAGAAAGAGGGATGGTGACCTTTCCCTGGGTAAGTGGGGCTCTGGAACTTGGAGGAGCCGTTAGAGACGGAGGGGATGAGGGAGGTAGAGTAGGTTATGCGACCTGTCTGAGGACCGAGAAGGTTAGAGGAAGGAATGGAGGTTTTAGTGGGTGGGTTAAAAGGGTTAGAGCTGTCACCGCTAGAAGCAGGTGCTGAGCTGCTTTTCCCAGAAGTGGGAGAAAAGGCTGGGATCTTAGAAGCAGGTAGGGTAGGGGAAGTAGCCTTATAGTCCCCACCAGCTTTCTTAGCACTTCCATTAGCCTGCAAATAAAGATGGCAGGAGACAGTTTGTCAGAAAGCCAGTAACATGATAAACCAATAGGACTTGGGAAAATAGCCCTATAGAGAGTAAGAATTAACAGTTCAAGGCCTGAGCTAAGTCTTGCTGCCATGGACTGGACCTGGTAGAAAACCCAAAGTGCCCAACAAGGAGTGCATAGAAAGAGATAAAGAGACAACAAAGCATTTGTGAGAAGGTGCAATCTATGGGTTATAGACCAGTCACTACATTGGGCCATGCTTCTGGATTATTAACGTGTGAAGAGACATGTCCGGCCGGAGGGTTAATGTGCATCTACTGCCACCTATTACACCAATGGGTTAGTGTCCAAGGCCTCCTGTAAAGACTTTCTGAACAGAAGCATTCCCATCTCTCCTAAGGAACCGCCGCATTGACCAAAGGGGTAATAAACAGGTAGTCAACATCTTAAAATTACAGGTGAATACCACAGTTTAAAAACAAACCAAACCAGAAACAAACCAAAAAAGAGAAAACAAAAGAGCAGCAGGTGTTTTATTGCAGGCATGCATGCACAAGCATGGTGAAAAGATCAGTAGATACTGTCATGCCCCCAGGATCCAGGACGTCCAGTTAGACCTCACTCGAAAGTCAGGCATCCGATATTTGGTATAATCTCAGTCAGTTACTGGAGGTTTTAAATAAACAAACAACACCAAATGTCCATCCAAACACAGGTTTAGGGTAAAACTACCTGTCTGTATTGGCGTGGGTCCTGCAGCTTGTGCTGTTTGCCTGCTTTCTCCATGCTTCCTTGCCTACTTTTTGAAGCCATAGGGACCGGCATCCGGCTTGTCTGGGAGGCAGAGCTGGAGCCCTGTGGAAACGAGTGGAGGGACAGAGAGGGAAGACAAAGAAGGAGTGATCAGAACCTGGGTGCTTGAGGAGGAGACTGCACACCATGCGCCAAAAACAAAGCCACAGTACTACATGCAGGGAAAGTTCAGGAGCTTCACACCGCAGGTGTTAATTCCCAGAATCAAATGGAGAAAACTGCTCAGCTACTGATCAGCCTTGATTTCGTGTCAGTGACGCTTGTCATTTCACACAGCGGATTATTTGGCCCAGCTCCCCGGCATTTGCCCATCACCAATCAGCAGCAAAGATTAACAACAACAAAATAAAACCAAACAACCAAACCAATGGTCTATTAGCTGTTAGACACCTCGTGGGGAGCCCAAACAAGCCACCTGAAAGGAAGCAAACAAATCACAAGACCCTCGTGTTTAATGGTGATTATTGCATACTTTAGAAAGCAGCTGGAGGTTTGATTTCTCGGACTAAGGTACCTTACGTGCAGTGGCTGGGATTGACGGAGGGGGCTCTACACCAGCAAGGCTCTCATCCAGCACTACAAGCTCTCGGGATGGGGTCTCTGGTACTATCTGGGCAGAGAAGGGGACAGTGCTTCCCTCTGAGCTGGATGTGCTTTCAGGGATAGATTTTGGACTCATTTCACTGATGGTGTTTTCCAGCTGCTTTATGGTCTGCTCAAGGCTGTCTAATGTTCGGTATGTGCTCTGGCGAATTTCATCGGTCCTAGACAGGGACACCGCAGCTCCTGGGGCTCCCTCGTGCTTCCGCGAAGGACTTTTGTCACCGTCCTCGCTCTGAGACCTGGTGATTTCAAATCTCTTTGCTTCCTTGTGCTGCTTCAGCGTCCCGTCTTCCTCCTCCTCTTCATAGACCACAACCTGCAAGGTCTTCTTGCCAGTCTTGGTTCCTGTCCGTATCGCCTGCGTTAGAGCAGCAAGCTGCTTTTTAGGGAATTTGAACTTGAACTTTTTCTTGGAATCCTGCCTGCCTCCAAATTGGTCAGCAGAGCCCGAACTGGCTTCGGGGCTTAGCCCATAGATCTCACGGTATTTGTTGAAATTTGTCTTTGTGCTTTCATCCTCTGCGGGAGGTTTGGTTTCCTTGGAGTCAGAGGAAGACTGAAGGTTAAACACGTACTGCTCATTGAGACCAGGAGCTGATGAGTACTCTGTGATGGCTTTTCTGTCATTAACTAGTGGTGATTCTTCCTTCTGGCTCTCAGAGATTTCATGTGCTTCATTTTCCTCCTCTTCCTCTTCCTCTTCTATCTTTTCATCTGTCATCATTTTCTCCAGTTCCTCATCGCACTCCTCAAAGATTGTAGAAAGCCTCTTGTACGCTGACCTAATATCCATCGGTTCATCAAAAATTATGATGACGGGTTTTTTGTCCAGACACACCACTGGCTCTTCACTGTCTGTGCTTTCCGGGGTACCCTTCTCCGACACCACGTCCTTCCTTGCATCAATGTTCACTGTCTGCACATCTCCCCCTTTCCTGCTCACTATGTCGTGAACTTCCCCGCTTGACAGGACTTGGACGGCTGTTTTGGTAATCATGAAGGCGATGTTTTCTGTGGGTGGGTTGTCTTCACATGGAGAGCTGGCTGGAGAAGACTCTGCCTCTTCAGTGCTGCTCACACTGTTACTCCTGCACACTTTGGGTCTTAGCACAACCTGATTGTAGTTGACTGCAGAAGCTTCTTGCTCCTGCAAGGAAGGTTGAGGCCCTGGAGCCTCCTGCTTGTGCCTCATGAGAGGGGCAACGCTGCTGATGGGGATATACTTGCCCGTGCTCTGCAAGGCTTCACTCTGCGGCAGGTCCTGGTGAGCATCTTGTGAGAGTCTGTAGTTTGGCTTTTGTTTTCCAGTTTCAACAGCTGGGAAATGGGAGCCTAAAATATCTTGAGCCCCTCTTTGTTTGTCATCCTCTGGCAAACTGACACCAGGCAGACTTGTTTTCATATTCTGAAGGTTTTTCTTAGAATAGTCTCTACTGTCTACAAACAAACCCTTGCTAAATGTAGGACTGTCATTCATTGAAAAGCCAATTTTACTGTCATCTGTGCTGGATGAATCAGAACCCAATTCTTCTTCAGTTTTCCCTTCCCTCTTCTCTTTAGGATGGTCACTATCTGTGGGAGATCCTGTTGTAGCCCCATACACCTAAGGGGGAAAGTCGGATTACTCAGTTATTCAGGGCTGTCACCTTTACAGGACTTTTTTCTTTTCCCCCAAAATTAATCACCACATTCTCAGGGGAAGCGCAGACCTCGTGAACTCACCACTCTGTGTACTGCTGCAGAGGCAGGGCTGAAGTTATCATCCGATTCCTGCCTGTCTTTGGGGCAAAATTCCAGATTCTGGCAGAGCAGCTTGCGAAGTTACTGCTCTGAGCTATGCGTGTGGCCAGCACGGGTTGTTACCTAGGGCTTCTGTTTTAAACAAGACCTCCAGAATATGCAAAAGCACACTCATTACGTTATTATTTCCAGCACCGAACTACGTTGACCTATTCACTTTCCAGCTAAAAAAACCCATCTCCCTTACTTTGTGTAAGATTGAAGTTGGATAGATTCACAGCAACTGATTAAGTTCTGCTGGGACACATCAAAGGGAGGCTGATGTGGAAGGGCTGACAGCAGGGCCCTTCAGCTGGCTAGCTCAGCCGAGAGCCAAATGCAAGAGTCTGGTTGGCCTTGAAAGGAAGTTGTGTACTGGCACAAGCTGATTGTCAAATTCAACACTTTGCTGCTTCTAACATTGCTCACACCTGAGCAGCAGTGCTCCATCACAGTTAATAGCATCACAGTCTGCGCGTTTACAAATCCTTGCTGCAGCTTTAAAGTACTCCTTCAAAATTACTAGTGGCACCCTCCAGCACCAGTGGAAGTGCAGAATGAAACACTGAGCTATATTCATTTACAGAAGCAACTCCAAACAATCACACAGAGCAGCCATCCACTAGCATCCCAAAACAGTGACGTTCCCTGGAGATGATGTTTCATAATACCAGGCTTTTCTTTAGGGCTCGGTTTGTTAAGTCATCATCAGGATGAGGGAATGACCTGAAGAGACATCATGCCTATGTATGTATAAGCAAGAGGGGAAACTACAGTCAAAAGATGGCTCACCAAGAAGGAAATGAATCCAGTATGGAGTGCCCGAAGGCATAAGCCAAAAGTGTTACTGCTGACATGCTTGAGACTAGATGCTGACTTCTAAGACACAGATTATATTTATATGAGCATTGAGACATGCAGATGATCAGTCAGGAGAGTCGCTCTCCCAGCTGAGACGAATGAGTGACAGTATAGAAATCCACAGGTTGGCTGCTGCATGCACTCCCCATGTCTATAAAGGATTGCAAAGCAGAGTTTCTACACCTCGTGTGGTATTTTCTTATGCTGTCTGAGAATTTTACACAGGAAAACTTTATACACAATCAAAATGCAGGAGTGAGAAAGTCAGCAGTAGACCAGAGTCACGCTTCATCTCTACAAAGGCTTACACTAGCAGTAACACAGCTCCAGATACCTTGACATCCCTCATATTTCTAAATACGGAGAAGCCATCACACAAACCAACACGAGCAGTGAGGCATCAGTGGGCAGGCAGACACTGTCTCCACTTCATGCTGGGAGGTGGGATCAGAGCAAAACACCAGGGCTTGTGATCATCTCAAGCCTGGGCTTGCAATGTGGTAAACAAACAACTCCCAGGCCTGTTACATGTCCAAGCTCCCAGAATTAGGCCAAGACATTTAATGACACTTGTTGCCTGTGGATATGCTCACTCAGTGACTGAGTTCCCATTGCTCTGTATCTTTTTTTAGCCAGTTTTTTATCCAAGCACCAGTGCACCATCACGTAGGATCATTGTACAACATGATTATTATGATTATTATATTATGATTATTTTAGCAACTGCTGCCATTCTACTAAAAAAAAATAAAACCAACATGATCCACTGCATATTTAAAGGCAACAAACACTGTCATGTCAGGTGACAAAACCAGATCCCATTAACCTTAGTTTCCGGTACTCCATGTTATTCACATAAGTACCAGTTTATGGCAATTACTTGGCAGCACCTTTCACAGAACCATTTGTGCTGCAGGATGTGCAGTGCCCTGAACGGTGACCCAGGTTTTTGTGAAACAGTATGATCTTCTCATTCTGACACCACTGGTAATGAGGACGAACAGAGATAGACACATTCACACTTTCTTTCCCTCCATAACGCTGTTTGATAAACACTCCACAACAAAGCAATTTTTCCCCTTTTACTCATACCCTTGAGCTTGCACCCTCTCCCAGGTGGCTGTTTACAGCTTTAGACCAAAGCTGCTGCTTGGGCAGCTCCAAGCCAAGTCCCTGTGTGCAATGCCCTGACCTGGCAGCAGTACCTTCTGGCAGCTATATGGATTTGGATGCTAAAAATATATCAGGCACCACCATCTATGTGTCACCTTCTGCTTTACAGCTGCAGTGCCCTATGCAGATGCAGCTCACTGTGATTAGGGCAGCTGGGGTTTTCTCTGCCTTGGGGACCTGGCAAAGCCATTTTCTTTCTCCCTGCCTCACTTTCTCTTAAATGAAATTGAAGTGCTATGTCTCCTATAAAACTCCTGGGGAGCTACTCATGATGCTACATCAGAGAAGGTATTGCTGCTATTTCCGATCTGCAAACACACACAAAATATCTAAAAAATTAAAATGCTGTGCCTGCATGACCACCTAAACCCAGCAATGATTCAATCAGCTCATTGTTCTTGAACTTAAAACAAAGAGGTCTGCAAAGGCAGAAACATCTGTCATTTTCTTCATTGGCTGCCCACTAAGACCAATCAATCAACTCAATTGGCAACTCCAGTCCAGACACAGCTGCGAAATTCACCCTAACTTGGCTCTAGCCCCAGACATGTGGCAACTCTTGTAAGCCCCATGACTGAAGAATGAATATTGGGCATTAACCTTCAGAGTAAGGGCAAATTCAACCCATTCACCTTGACTCTGTCTTCCAATATACTGAATGCAATTTCTCAATATCTAATAACTATTTAAGGGACCAAAAAATAAAATAAAGCAGAAATTCTCTGATGTGGTTCTTGAGACTGGGAGGCACCAGTAATTCTCCTCAAGACAAAAACATGCCTTAGGAGAGATGCTTCATCATCCATTGCCAGAACAGCACTGGAAGGATGTTCTAATGAGCATGAGCATCTCTTTGGCAGAAACTGATGGATCTTCTTTTGATTATGATTTCACAGCATCATATAACTTCATGCAACCATTGTACAATTGCTGATGAGACACATAATGCAGACTGATATAATGTTCTGTATGGGCATTTCTGAGCCATACTGAGATAAAAGGAAGAAAACCACTGGGCAGCGGTGGGTGGGGTTAGAAAGAACAGGGCACACAAAGATATAAGATTAGTTTTGAAGAAAAGAAGGTTATGCCAAGACTGGGTGGCATGTTTACAAATGCCACGTGTTACCTTCTTTTCCTTGTGATGCATTAAAGTCCCAGGCCTTATGTCTTTAACATGTGTATCATTTCTGGACTGTTCAGCATGACTGTTTGAGTTTACATCCATAAAAGAGCACTTCTGGAAAGCCTAGGAAATAAATACTGCAGGTTATCAGGAGACCAAGTGCTTTTACACAGAAATCTCTGGAGATGACTAGCTACAAAGAGAGCATTTGTTTTTAACATTCACAGCTCAATAATAGTATCTACAAGCTCATGAAATAATAGAGATTTTAGAGTATCAGATTAAGGGAAACAGGGTGTCCCTGCCAGTCTGCCAAGGTTGCACTTTAACTCATCACATTGACTTCAACGCTCCCGGCAGAGAGGTGAGCTTGGTTTCTACTTTTACAGATGGGGAGATGAAGGCATACAGAGGTGATACAAACTTATCCAAACTCTGGACTTGTGACAACACCCACTGCCTAGTAGCTGATAATAATGGAAGAGCTGCATAACTCCACTTATCCTCACACGAACTGTTATTAAAGCCTTTGACCTAGACACATGTCCTTGCCACATGCCAGATGCTGACAGTCCCAGCATATGGGCTGGTGGAACATGGTACCCCAGGACATCCCTTCATCTTGCTGTCCTCTTTCCATTTCTTTTGGGTTTCTCTATCCAACTGTCTCCCACATCCAGAGGAGAACTATCAGTGCCACCAGTGTGTAGTGCCGGCTGCAAGTGTGCATCACTGGCATTTCTGCAGGCCTGTACTGGCATGGTCTGTGTTTGGTGAGATGTACAGGCAGGACACCTCTGACAGCCAGAGGAGTGAAGGAGAAGCACATGCAGGAGTCAAACATACTGTGATATGCAAGACTATTATATTCTTATACCATGTATTAGGGAAATTATTTCATTCCTGGCAACTCTCATTAAATTAACAGCCCTGATTACAGATTAGAATCAAGCCTGTTCTTTAAATATTATACTCATGTACATTACATATTTATGCAAAACCAGAAAAGCAACAATCATGAAAAAAATCCTGTGCAAAAATCAAGGTGTAGCTCCTTCTGATCTTCTATTACATCCTATTTGTATATGCTTATAGATCAGAGTACCTAAAATCACAGGGAACTATTAGAAAAAGTACTCTCGCTCCTCATAATACAGGATCATAGACTGGTTTGGGTTGGAAAATACCTTAAGATCATCTAGTTCCAACCCCCCTGCCATAGACAGGGACACCTCACCATAGACCATGTCTCTCAAGGCTCTGTCCAACCTGGCCTTGAACACTGCTGGGGATGGAACATTTATCATTTCTTTGGGCAGCCTGCTCCAGTGCCTCACCACCCTCACAGTAAGGTACAGACTTTCTGCAGCTTAGTCATGTGTGAGACCAGTGATGTGTCCCTGAGTTAGACATGCCAAAGGTATCCTCAAAGTCCTTCAGACTTTAAGCAATGAAGAATACACTATTTCCCTTGCCAATTTGTTATCACCTTTGGTTCTCAATATCTAGAACAGTGTCCAAATACAGTTTACACTACTACAGCTCATTACTGATTATTATTATGCCCTTTTCTGCTTGATTAAAAAGCTACTTCCCATGAAGGTACCTCCACATTTTATTTGAGTGTCTTTTGAACTTTCACATTCTTAATAGCCTTTTCAAATGGAAGACGCATGAGTACTTAGTCATGGATGCAGCAGCCCAATGCTGATCTCACTGATCCTGTACTCAGAGATAAAAACACTCCCTGTTCTCACATCTAACCCAAACCAGACACTAACTTGTTACTGCAAGTCCTATTTCTTTCCAAGACATGCAGCTGTGGTCTGGCCTTTATTTTGTTGTTCTTCATGTGGACTTTGTATTTCAGTAAATGTATTACTACCATTAAGTGATTGCTATCATCTCCCTGCTCTCATACTTTACTAGGTTGAAATAAGCTGATACAGATAGTAAGGATTTGAAGCTTATTTCCAGGCTGTTGATGAAAATACAGTGACATTGGGCCTGCAGCTGATTCCTATGGAACCTGATTAAATGCCTGCACCAAGGGCAGCATTTTCAGAGTCGGACAGCTCTCAATTGTCCTATGATAGGTTTTGGGTTATTTATACTCTATGATGCCAGATTTTTATCAGAATGTTGTATGATGTTTGATTAAATGAATGACTTACTTACAAAAAATGTTTATAGGGATGCAATTCACTTTAAGCAGTCAAACCTGTTGCCTGATCAAAGAGTGTTGTTTGCTTTGACAGATCTGTGTTTGATTACATTGTGTTTATGAGCATAACTATTTACATCTGTCCTTTAGTTCTTCACTTATCAAATACCACACCTGATTTTCCATTATCCAGCCTGCGACTGGTATCAGACTAATGAGCCTCTGCTCCTGGATCAAGTAGTTTGCCCTTTCTAAAAGATGGTACTCCATCAATCTTCTGAAGTATACCTGGTATTTTGGTATTGGTTTAAAAAGAACATTGCTTATCTCCAAAAGCAGCGTAGCTCATTCAGTATTGAGCTACCTTAGCTCTGCTCAGCCCCTCCTTTCCAGACCTTAAGCTCCACTTCACTGTCACCAGTTGCAAGGCAGCCAGGTTGCTTTCTGTGAGACAGGAGAGGATGTGACAGTTTCACTGTCCCCAGCTCACCTGTTGCTCTAGCTATTAACATACAAATGGGGGGATAAGGGTCAAGTGCTGCTCTTGCTCCTTGCAAACCAGCTACCTGAAGGACTGATGGTTGAGAGCTGAGTAAAGGAGCACTCATCACATGTGACAGTTACTAGTGCTTAATATCCATGTCTTCTGTGCTGCACAAGTGCCCTAGGCAGCACCAAGCTCTCCTTTTGGCAGGTGGACAGCAGGAATCATCTCGTATCATGACAATGCTCTGAAACACCTCAGCATCAGAAATTATAGCCAGTTAAACTGATCCACATCTCCTTTCCTCATATAGGCAACGAAGAGGGCAGAGGGTGCCCCTGGGAGGCTGGAACTCTCTAATGGTAGGTGAAATAGTTGGCTTTTACTGCAGCATCACCATCATTGAACTAAAACAGCCTATGTGCTATCAAGTGAAGGATCAGCAAGAAAACACTACTTTCATGTCACTGGCAGAATAATGTACCAGTTATACCAGTTACACAACAGCGAACAGCAAATGATTCAATCTTCAAACACTTTGGGAAACATTGGACCATAGCACAGAACAAGTGAGCACAGCCACCCAGGAGAAGACCCCATATTCTGTGTTCCCACCAGTGTTAACACAAATGATGAGCTCTCAACACCTGGCAAGAAGCAGGAAATGCTAGGCCAGGGACAGTCACACCAGATACATGCCAATATTTTAATGCCCCACGTGTGTAAGATTCTGCAGTGGCAACCACTGCATTCTTGACCACTCTCTCAGCTCCAAACCCCTTGAACAGTATTCTGGGGGGTGCTTACAGAATGTGCATCTCCCAGTGCAATAAAGTGGCATCACATGGAACTGACAGACCAAGTTTCCTTCATGTTCTGAGCTAGAAATTTTGCTAAAGCCTTGAAGTGATATTAGGTACAAATGATTTCGTGTCTTCCTGCTTCCATGGCAGGAGCATTGGAAATAGATGATCCTTAATGTCCTTTCCAACCCAAATCATTCTATGATTCTCTGTGCAGCCCAGAAGGCATACCTGTAATTCTGCCATTATTTTATCTCCTTCTTCTTCCTCTTCATCTTTTGCAGCTGATGCTACAGCATGCCCTGTGGTTCGAGACAATGCCTGATCCTCTTTGGGAGCTTTGGGTTGTGCTATTTGCCCAATGTCTTCACTGCATTCCTACAAGGGAATGAGAAAGCACAGACAGACAACAGACTTGAGCCCTCCTGATGCAAGCAAATGCAGGAAATTCAACAGTACTGCAATTCACCCATTGCAAGGTCCCTCTTCCTTTTTAAAAAGACTGCTACTTCATCAGTTCAAAAGCAACCGGTATTGCTGGTGGGATAGGAAGTTCACAGATTAAAAGGCTTCCCAACCTGGTCTTCCCTCCGCTTCATTCAGAGAACAGAATGGATGGGGAAAGGAAGCCCAGAGAAACTAATTCACATAATTTCTGTTAAAACGCTGTCAGATCTGAGCTGATTTCCCCCATCTGTATAAGGCATGCTTTTTATGTTTTTAATCTTCTTACCACTCCAAATGAAAGCAGCCTGTGGCTTCTTCTACAGCTTCTATACTGCTAGGAGATAAGAGCAGCAAGACTCATGTAAACAGAACTGATCAAACCTTACTTGTTCATTTGGCCTAACAGCAGTTTTTCCTGGTAAGCAGTTTCTGTATCTCTCCAGGATGTAAGCTCTGTCTCAACTTATTTTGTGGTTTGCAGACACAGCCCAAGCCTGGGAATGTGTCTCTGTGCCAGCCACTCATCAACCGTCTGATTGCCTAGAGTCTGAATCACCAAACCTTGCCAGCAGCAGCTTCTTTTCTGGGTGCATAGATGACATCTCCTGATCTCGTTGTGGTTAGTCCTGACCCTGGCAGGTAACTGCGCCGCGGAGGTGGAGGAGGTGGAGACTTGGTCAGCCTGTCGTTATCCTGTTCTCCATCGGGAATTTCTTCTGCAAGTAAACACAGCAGCACAAAGTGAGCATAGGTGAAGGAGGGGGAAAGCATTTGCATCCCTGCCTTAACTGAAAAGGAGAAGAATGTCTTAAAGTGTCCAGATTCTGAATATGTATGAGTAGGAACACATTTTGACTTCAAGTGGAACTGCCTCAAGTGGAAGTGAACAGTGCTGCACTTGCACAAAGGAACTGGGTCACTTCACCCAGAAAACTTCAGTAAAACTGTCTTCCATACCCCTGTGGCTTGGTTTCAGCCCTCAGTGTAAAAGAGTGAGAGCTGAGCACACGTTTGTAAATCACTCCCTTGCAAAGAAGCATGTAAAGTACAGGTCCAGCTGAGTACTTGGTTGCAAATAATGCTCCACAGTCTCCTTTGAAAGCATGGCTACAAACCTAGACACCAAATGTGGAGATTGTTCATTGTTGTCCGCAGTTCTGAAGCACCCAGCACACACTTCTGCTCTGCCTGGGAGGTGCTGCCAGCAAATTGCTAAGAGAGGAGCTAAAGAGTTTTGTTCATCCTGTAGTTGAACAAAACTAGCTAAGTTCAGACAAAGGCTGAAAGGAAAAATGTGAACACTGCTCTAGAGATGCCAATTCTGAAGTTCATAGTCCTCTTGCCCCTGAGCAGGGCAGGGGAACACCAGAGGCAACTGCACTTTCTCCTCTCCTAAGACAGCATTTATTTTCACTTTATTTATTACTAACTGTTCCAGAAATGCACAGTTTTGCCTTTGAATTATCACATAAGAGGTCTACGTATATTTTGCTAGTCTGTGAAGATTCAAATACCAAATACAACAGCTGAGCAGAACCAGCCCTTTCTTTCTGAGGAGAACCTTCCAAGGGAAGTCTCTCAAACTGCCACCGCCCTGCACACACACAATGCTTCTCATCCAGCCACCACTTCCTCTTCCCAATATCACTGCATGGCATTTTTACCAGAAGCAGCACTACCCTGCTCGTGACCTGTCCGTTTGTATTTCTGGTCACAGGCATCACATATAGCAACAGCCACCATTTTCACACTGCTGTTTACAATGTTTGTTTTCAAGAGCGAGAGAACAACCTTTCTGCAGCTACTCAGTGTTATATAAACAGCTGGAATGAATATAATCCAGAGCGATAAAACCTCCGGTTTTTGTGATTACCCAGCTGTTCACGGCTAAGTGTTCCCTCTTGCCAAGTTATTGCATAACTATCCACTCCTGGGCCTGTGTCAGGTTTCTCCAATATGCTGGCTGTCCCCTGGGGCTGGATGGAGCCCTTGTCTGAACCAGCTTCATCCTTGGTCCCTTCTTAGCTCAAATGTTCTTTGAAGCTGCTTAAACTTAAAGAAATGCTCTGTTGTATTATCTCCTTCTCTGGTTATCTGGCACTTGCAGGATTGCAAGATGAGTGAAATTCCAGGTGCACTTTACATTAGACCGCTTTGATCAATACACACCACTCCATTTTTTGTAGTATCAGATACATTTCTGCCAGCCCAAGGCAATATCTACTGTTGTAAAATCAGACTAATTCTGTAAGATGGTGTTTAGCAGACAATGATGTAGGGCCTGTGCAAATCCCTACTGATTTGAATGGGCTCAACTCATTAAGCTTTTCTCACGCTTACTAAGCACAAGTCTGTATGAGAGACATGGAGGCCACAAAGAGAGAATGATTCCTGCCATCTCTTTAACGTCTGCGAGACATTCATCCATTGCCATCTTCGAAAGAGGAAACAAAGGGAGAAACATGGGCAAGAGAAATTTTCAGTGAGTGTAGCAGGAACACAGGGTATCAAAGGCTAATCCCCCTCATACCCTCTAACGGGAGTCATTAAGGAGAGGTTGTGATGGGGTTTGCTCACTGTCAACGCAATGACAGTGGGCAAGACAAAACTTCAAAGCTGCATTGCTGTTTTCTTTACAAAAGAATTAGATTTCCCCAATCTAAATGAGAAGGAAACAAAAAAACAAAAAACTTTGGAGAAAAAAACTTTAGGAAAAATACCTTATTCTAATGCATTGTTCTTATGGTTGAGTTCTTATAGCATATTTAGAGTGAGGAGTAAATGGACATGTACAACTTACTGAGTCCAAGGCTACCCAAGAACAAAAAAGTTATTTCATGGAACCTTCTTTGGTGCCAAAGGGCTCAGCACTTCTGTGAACAAAATGGGAGTTGCTCACTGCCAGCTGTTCCACTGAACCGAAACATTCTTCAACATTGAGCTGAAGCATTCTTCAACAGGCACAGACAGACTGGAATTAACTTCTCCCACCATACAAATTTCTACTTGCACCAAAAGAATCTATCACATCTTAAAAAGATCTCAAAATAATACCGCCTGCCTTGAGGCAGCCTTTGTAGTCAGAGAAACAAACTGTCTTCAATGGAAGCTACGGATCACTCAACGTGTGCAAAATCAGAGCATTCTCACGTATGAAGGCACGAAGAGAGATGAAAGAGCCCAGTTTCTCGTGTGCATGCTAGAGAGTCCTCATATTTTTCATTGAATAACCCTGATAAAAATGATGAGTTGAAATAAAGACATTAGATAAGTATTTACAGAACCATCTGCAAAATTGCACAAAGTGAGTAATTTTACACTGTTTTGTTCTTTTCAGGGTTAAAATATGAAGTTTCTTAATTGAATTCTGCTTGGAGAATGGCTGAGACAACATATTCTGGCAATGTGATTGACTGGGTTCTGCAGTGAAGGCAACAGAGGACTTACTTTGCTAATTTATGGCCAAAATGTCTCACGTACTGTATGAGTACATAGGTGGTCTCTCTTTCCTTATGTTGCACAGTCTTCTAGTCCACAGTACACTGATATTGCAATTTTTATCGTGAACCATAGAAGAATTGGGTGGCATGTGAGAAATTTAGTCAGATATTAAAGTTTTGCTGTTTCCTTATTTATGTTACTGTTACAGGATTCTTTATGCACCACAGAAGGCAAATGTCTCAATCTCATCAAATTTCTCCTTAAATCTGCTGGCTACACACTGTGCAACACTGTATTCTAGAAGTGAATTAGTTAACTATACCAGCTAGCTACCAAACTTCTCTGTTACTGTGCTCTGCACTTTTTAAGACATCACAGCTCACCGCACCCATGTGGTGTGCATTTTCAGCCACTTTTTATGCCACACACATGTTACAGAAGACAACTGTGTTGTATTTTTAATATGTTTGTTGTGAAACATCAAGGGGCCACAATTTACAATGTTAAAGATGTGCCCGGAACAAAATGCTGGATCTGGAAAAAACCCTCTGAATCCTATATGAATTTCTGTACGGAAGCCCTAGGGCTTTGTTTTTCAGCTATTTACAGCTTTGGCATGCCAACACCTTGGCTGCAGCATGAAGCTCTGGTCCCCACATCTCCAGAAGGACGCTGGAGTTTGAGACGGGCAAGTGAAACTAGCCAAGGGAGGGAGCAGTTGGCATAGATGGAGGGACCAGAAAGGCTGCAAGTTGGAAGCTTGGAGCCTGTGGGGCAGGCTGAGACCTGCAGGATATGATCAAGGTTATTTACTGCCTTCATGATTTTATAAAGGGAATGCAAAGCTGTCGTTTGCCAAATTGCAGAGTATTAGAACTCTGGGGAGCTCAATGAAGCTGGTTTAAAACCATCTGATCAGTTTAAAATAGATGAAAGAAAGCTCCTACATAAGATGGGGAGCTTGCTGCCACAGCAGTTGGGATGCAAATAGTATAAGCAGGTATGGAGGAATAAAGAAATAAAAGGTCTGTAATGGGTATGCAAAGGAGGAGGTTGTGATACTCCCCTTAATACCAACTGGGAATGCTGGGGGAGTACTTGCAGATGGTGGCCTTCCCCGTTGCAATTGCTAACTTCTACTGTTGCTTGACCCACACAATGCAAATGAGTCTTTTCTTTTTAAGGAGATTCTTACATATCCAGAGATAGCTTTTTAATTTCTCAACCTTTGTTTCCTCACGCTAAACAAAACTAGTTTTTTCTTTTTCGTTCCCCAGAGATGATGGCTTTTTAGAGCTCTGGTCATTATCATCACTGTCCTCTTGACTCCCTCCTATTTGTTCAGTCTTCCTTGAAGTCTAAAACATCAAGTCTGGGAATTTCTATGGAAGAGCTTACCACTTCTGAGCAGAAACATGTCTTGTAGAGATTCCTGTTCATCTCATTATGTTTGCCTTTTTTTTTTTGACTAGAGGGTCACAGCCTGACTCACATTCAACTTGAAACTTAAGTGTAACTGTGAAGAGTCAGAATGCTTACTGTGCATGTTGCTCTCATTCATTCCTACATATCTATTCACTTCCTCAAGAGAACTCCACTGTGTAGTACCACAGGTAATTTTCAGACCTTTGAGGAACTCATTCAAAAACACTGATTGTATTTATAGTTTAAGACTATGAAGTTAACAAGGATCATTATGGTCAAATAGTCTGATTTTCCACTTAATGTAAGTTCAAAGACTTCAATAAGCAGGTCTTGATTCATGCACATAGCTTGTGCCTGAGCAACCCTTCACAAAGAAACATAATATTGCTTAAAGATCTGAAGTGGCAGAGAATCTCATATGTTCATAATTAAACTTTAGTGATTATACTCTGAATGTTGAAATTTGACAGCTAACTTTTAATGTGGCTTTTTCTAGCTTCAGCTTTCAGTTGCTGGAACTTGGAACACTTACTGCAAAGTTAAAAGGCCTCCTTACCCTCAGAAACCTCAGACATGTCTTGATCTTCTTTTGATAACAAATCTCTCTATAAAATGAGTTTTTTAGGTTTCTGATGATAAGATCATCTGTGCTCAATCTTTTTGTGGTTCTTTCCAGAGCTCCCTGTAATGCTAACCTTCTAAGTGTACAACTGAACCCAGAATATTAGATACAGACATAGTATAGTATCTCTGTCAAAAGCAAAGTGTACTCTTACTCCCCTGCTAATGAGGAGTCTTCATCTCCAGAGGACAAATTCTCTCTCAGTTGCAATATGATGAAATATGTCTTCAGCTGGTTACCCATGCTGGCATCTGGAAAATCACTGCAACCTGTGCTTGGAACCTGCCTTATTCCTCAGAAGCATACTCACAGCTACAGTCAAGAACACAGAAATCTATAAACAGAAACCATTCTAGAAAGTAGGAAAAATATATCTTTCCGGATACGCAATTCTTTAACATCATTTATTCTAGCAAACCTTACCTGAAACATCTAGCTTTTCCAATGCATCTCCTTTTGGCAGGGCTGCTGGCTGTGGAGGCATCTCCAGGTTAGGAATTGACTTCATTATATTGGCCTGGGCCTCTTCCAGGAGCTTTTCAAATTCTTTTCCATTATAGTGATCGAGGTTTTGTCTTTTCTCTTCCCATTTCTTTTCAGCTTTCTAGACAAAAAAATAGTAAAACATCTCTTTATTTCTCTGATTCTGTTGTGATCACTTATTCTAAAAAGAAATTAAAAAACTCATATGGTAACATTCTAGGTAAATACAGATAGATTCTTACAGTTATAGTCAGCAACTAGTGGAAATACATTAACGCTAATTGTACACTGGATCTGACTTCCATTATAATAATAAGGCACAAACACATGACTGACAATGGCCACTGCTCACTAAAGGAACAAAGGCAGAATTTAAATTTGGGTCACTCTCTTACTATATCATGCTGGTGATCAAAGTGCAAGTCTCTGATAAGACATGAGAGTTCATTTGTGGATTTTCCCAATGCCTCTGTGTGTGAAACACCTGGAACTTCACACTCTTTCATTTTAACCTCTCCATAATGAAGAATATGAAGATTAAAGGAATGAATGAAATCCATGGATGCTTGTGTTGACAGAAATATGGTATTCTGAAAGAGATTTTTATTTTCTAATTTTTTTTTTATAAAGGTTACTTAAAAAACACAGTTACTCATTTTGATTGCATGTTATTACCCTCTTGCATTTAGGATCAGAGGGTATCTTCAGAAGTGCACAGTGTAGTGGGGGGTTAAGCATTTAGGTCCTCAGAAAGCATTTTAAAATCCCACCTGCAGTCTCAAGAATGAGACTGGGAGCTCAGACCCAAAGAGAGGACAACTGTTTGAGTGGAATACACTGTACCTCAATTGACACAGCTCGGTTCCTGGTACTTGCACTATGAATTTCCTCAATGAAAAGACTTTGCATGGTGGTGCCATTGACAGAGACCTGTGGTGCTGGTGTGGTTGGTGTGGGCTGGGATCCTGTTGCAGGCTCTTGCAGGGGAGCTGGTGGGGTGGCTGAGGGGTGGCCAGCTGCTGGCACACCTTCACTGTGGCTGGCTGCAGCGGGTGAACCCTGGACATGGTTGACCAGTGCTGAGGAGTGCTGAGACTGATGGATAACAACAGGCGAGCTCTGCACATGATGGACCGTCATTGTTGAGAAGGGGATGACTTCTGACTTGACCGATGACACCTGAGACTCTGATGTGAGGTTTTGCTGTGAATGTCCTTGGGCATGCTTGAACTCCTCCTGGTTTTTCAGAGAGTCAGCTGCAGTACTCTTTTCCATAGCAGAGTATTGCACGGCTTGGGATGGATCCACACCCCGCAGCAGTCCTTCTGTAACATGTCTGCCCAGCCAAATGGAACACAACAGCAGGATACGTGGTTAGCAGACAGACAAGTCATGAGCAATAATTAGCAATAAACTTTTGCAAGGGAAAATCACCTATATCAAAAATATCCAAATTGTGAGTTTTGTCCCTGATCCTCTCGGTTGTGTGATTTTATAGCTTTCTCTCAGTCAGAGACTCAGAGTTTTAAAGAGGCCACTCTAATTAGGATGCTTGTGCCTTTTGAAATGTTTACAAACTTTCATGGATGCACTAGCACATTTTGACTGAACCATGAGTTACAGTGGGTTATTTTAGAGGGATAATGGAAATCAGGTGACTTAAAAGTTTATAAGCTGCATGTAGCTAACAACATGCTCCTGGACTATTAGCACAGAAAGTAGAACATGAGGTAACAGTCTGCCAATTGTCAAAACAAAGCCTTCAAATGATACTTCATGAAGGTCTTGTCTGTCAAGAGTTTGCAGCAGGATGATCTGAGGATGTAGTCAGCTATTTCTGGCAGCTAGCTGTGAAATGACTGAGCTTCAAATTGTAGCTAGTGAACAGATGCCATCAGTTTTTCCATTACTGAAACAGACTTTATGAGGCTTAATACATAATTTCACTGCAAAAAAAAAAATTACTTTTGGTAAAGCTTTGGCATGCAAAACTTATTGGATTGTTTTCTTTTTTCCAAACAGAGCTAGAAAGGAAATAACTGCAGTAATTTTTAAGAAAAGGAAGCTAATATGAAAGGATATAGATGTTTATCTACATGGAAAAATAACTGATGGCCCTTGTAAGACCTGTTATACAAACCATTTTATCCATCTGCCAGTACTGGCAAATCCATTTTTCATACGCTCCAGGATATATGGAAACAATGACAATCCTACATTCTTTAGAATAATGCTTATGACTTACATTTTCTTGTAACTGAAGTAAAATTGCGACCATCACCACTGACAGTTTGGCCTGATCCACTGGTTTTGAATACAAAATTAATCCAATGCCTATTGCTTCATATAAATCAGCAGTCATTTGTTGCTCATATATTCTGACAAACATAGCTAAACACTGGCTTTTAGTGGACTCAAATGTTATCTAACATTTCAACTTTGATGCATACCTTGTAAAGAACAGAATAAAGAATTTGCATGAATTCAAAAGCATATTGAAAAATATTTCTTTCTTTCAGAAGGTTTAGGATATCTTTATCTCTTTAGAATCTTTTCCTGGTTTATGTCTTACTGTTACATTTTTGGGATGCATGTTTCAGTCTCAGGGAATATTTCTGTTAGCTTTGATTGTGGTGAAGGCCTACAGTTCATTAGCTCACACATGGGACTGATGCCACCCTGCAAGCTTTCCCATCCAGGTACTTCCCAAATCTGGAAGTCTTGAGTTCAGAGGGACCTAGTTATGACTGAAAATCATAAGGCCTTGACGACTGGGCCTCTTGGTCAGAACAGAACCACTCCACAGAGCACAGGAAAGACTAGTTTGATTTCCCTTGAGAAGACTCTAGAAAGAGTCTATAAAGTACTACAAGGAAATTGCCTGATAAGAGGGGGAAAACTCAAGCCCAGAAGCTGTTTTAGCACTGCTTGAGGAAATTCTTTAGCTTTGAGGGAGGAAAAAAAACAAAACAAAAATCTCACCTCCTGAGCACGGTGAGGATATCAGTCATGCTGCGCACACGTTTCAGCAAGCTGTCAAGCTTGTGTGGCTCTTCCTTTAGGAACCTTACGGCTTCTACCTCAATCCGAAGGATTGCACGCATTTTATTCTGCAATGTTGGGAACTCTCCTGCAAAGACAACACCTGTAAAGCTCAAGAGGAAGTGATAAAAGCCCTGAGGAGAAATGGACGATGGGGCAAATGTCAAATAGTTGAATGTCTTACTCCCTACAGGAGCCATGCAACAAGCTCCTTAATTCCCACTTTATATCTTTTTGGAGTTAATGCTCCCAGATCAAATGCAAAAAACCGTTCTCAGCCACTGTGGTTAAAAGAAAAGAACCAAAAGTAAGTAGGAGAAGTACACACCTTTCAGGGTGGCAACAGCTTCTCCCACTTGACGCAAAAGAAAGGCTCCATCTTCAACATCTTTCAGTGTAACTGTCTTGCTGGAAGCACTGGAGTCCTTCTTCAGGTCTTCAACAAATGCCTCCAGCTCACTGGCAAAACAATAAAAGTGGACATAAAATGTAAGCAGGGCTTTCACATTACAGTCAAATATATGCAAATGAAAGGACCAAACCCCTCGACTACGGCATCTTTAAATCTCCCACCACAGGCTGAAAAAACAGCAGGGTACCACGAGGGGAAATGAGGATGCTGGACACTCACAGCACAGGAACAAGCAGACTGATTGATTTCTCTGATAGGCTGAAGATGTGCAGTGCATATTGACCTTAAGGCAGCTGTGCTGTAAATGGTAAGGGGTGTGGCGAGACACATCTAACAGCCAGACCTCTGGGGATACAAATCCTGGAAGGGTACAGACACACTCTACCACTACATCCAGTAGTGGTTTGCACCTGGCATTTTCTCATTGCTGTTGACATGCAAAGAGTGAAGTAAGAACCCAACACCTGACACCAAAATGGCCCCTTGATGCAGCCTTGTTTATCTGCAGGGTCCTCTTAGATAGGATACAGGGTCCTGTTATCAAGAGTAGACAGACTGAAACAGCAAGTGTACAGGGTGTGCAGCTCTCACTCAGCATTTGGATTTAAGAATGAATCACTTCAAATGCCTTTCTCCAACCAGTGCTGTCCCGTCCTTCCTCTAACTCCATCTGGTACTCCCTCATCACCTTTCACACTATTTTTTCCATGCTTCCATATTTACCTAAATTTTCACAATCCTTCAGACACTTAAACTTTATTTTTGTTTAGGGGAGACACTTTTTTTCCATTAAAGTTGCACACAGAAGCTTAAAAGTTTCTCAAAAAACCCTGAAATGCATTATGTACAACTATACAAACATTCATGCAAATACCTTAAAAGGATCATAGAATCATAGAAGGGTTTGGGTTGGAAGGGACCTTCATTCAGTTGAACACCTTGCCATGGGCAAGGACACCTTCCACTAGATCAGGTCGCTCCAAGCCCCATCCAACCTGGCCTTGAACACTCTCAGGGATGGAGCAGCCACAGCTTCTCTGGACAACCTGTGATAGTGCCTCGCCACCCTTGGTGAAGATTTTTTTCTAATATCTAACCTAAATCTCTCTTCTTTCAGTTCAAAGCCATTTCCCCTTGTCCTGTCCCTACATGCTCCTGTGAAAAGTCCCTCTCCATATTTCTTATCATCTCTAGAATATATATTCTAAGAAAAAATTCACCTCTATTAAAATAGATACCAAATTTACTGACAGGAATATTCTAAGAAGCCTGATTAACTGCATGGTAGAAAACAATGCAAAGCAAACTCTGAATTGACAAACTGGCTACTCATTTTAACCTGTTTTGGGACCTCATTTCTTGCATCCACTTAGGTAGCAGTTTTGCTGTTGCTGTAAGAGAACCAAACTATGGGCTGGTTGCCTGAAAACAGGTAGGGGAAGACTGCCTTCTGCATCAACTGTAGGCCTTGAATTTCCTTGTATTTCCCTTCTACCAGCACTGCTATGAAGATCCAGCAGAAAATTACTTATTTTCAGCCAGGTCACTTCCTAGCTCTATCTCACTGGACAGGTGACATGGGGAAAAGAGAGGAATAGGTGTGCAATAACAGGATAAAAAGGAGAAAACCCCCTGCAGCACAGCTCCATATTTAGGTCAATTTCAAGTAGAAGCAGGGTCACACAGAGCAATAGCAATACACTAATACTTCTGATATACAGAACACCAAAACCAGTATTAGGATTCGAACATCAAGTGCACACAGCAAAGAGTTCATTTCAATCCGAAGACTAAGAACTTTAGAAACTATAACAAAAATTTTGAATTAAGAATCATAAGTTTCTTCTGGACAGATCACAGAAGTGGAGGTAAATGATCCTGTTCCCATTTTAAGTCCACTTCTAAGACTGCCTTGAGAAAGCTGAGGGAGTCAGTATTTCCACTAGCACAAGCACACTCGCAGGAAACAATCCACCGGACCACACGATGGCAGCAAGGGAACGCTTCTCAGGGTATTCTAGTGGAAGAAGATGCGATAACGCTGATTGCTGTCTGTGTCTGCCTTTACAATACAGACACATACACCGGGCAACCAAAAAGATAAGGGCAGAAGCTTAAATTTGTTCATGGATGGAAGGAAGAAAAGGAATATACACAGAACAATGTTACGATGTTTTAGCAGGTTTCTGATTGTTGGACATACAGGGATAAAGGGAAGACTTTCAGGTAGCAGACAAGGACTTTCTTTCTCCTTTGTTATTTGAACAGAAATATAAAGGTCATCATAAAGACCCTTGAATTCCATACAGTGATACTATCAAACAAGACAACTGATCCTGAAATTACTCAGGGGATAACATATTACACTGCCTCCTGTGGTTAACTGCAAGGGAAACGAAACTTCAGCCTTCAGAAGCTGAAGTCTGAAACAGATCCAGCAGTCTCCAGTATTTCTTTTCCATCACTGGGGAAGCAATTTGGCTTTATAGATTGGACTGAGCAAACCTAATTAACAAGAAACTTACATTAATGCAGTTTCAGAAGGCTAATACAAGATAAATGACTTTTCTACATCTGTGTTATACCCAGCAGAGCCAAGGCAAACTCTTATGCTGAGATCTTTCTTCAGGCAAAAAAGCATCAGAGGATCTGTCTCAGATTACAGCATCAGTAGAACAGGTTATAAAACAAACTGACAAAATTAATAGTAACAAATCACCCAGGCCAGATGGTATGTGTCCTGGAGTTCAATAGCAGCTCAAGGGTGAAATAGTTGAACTATTAATATTAAGCATCTAAATTCTTGATTAAAATTGCTTTGGCACCAGAATAGTGGAAAGTGTCAGGGATGATGCAAACTCATTTTTTAAAAGGGGATGGAACAATCCAGGGAACTGTACCCTGGTGAGACTGACATCTAGGCTGGTGTAATTGATAGATACCAAAATAAAGAATAAACAGTAAAGAGTGACTGGACCAGTGGATAAATATGTTGTGTTCGGGAGTAATTAATGTGATTTGTGTAAAGCAAAAGTAAGTCTCACAAATCCAGAAGGAAACAACAAGAGCATAGGTACAAGCTATGGCCCAAAAGGCTTTCAGCAAGGTAGCTGAGCAAAAGCTTTCAAGAAAACAAAGTTGCCATGGGACAAGATAAAAATTCACTCATGGATAAAGTACTGGAAGTAAAGGAAAAGGATCAGTGAACAGCTTACTCAATGAATGTAGTTTGCTGGTGAGTTCCACAGGGATTGGTGCTAAGGCTGGTGCTTTTCAACATATTAGAAATTACTTAGAAAAAAGGACAAATAGTACAGTAAACAGATCTCAAAAGAATATTACATTATTCAGGGGAATAAAAATGTAAGGTGACTGCAGAAGGCTGCAGATGGACCATCTGATACTAATTGACCAGGAAAAAGCCAAAGATTAAATTAACTCCTAATAAAAGTAAAGTAATGCTCCTGAGGAGAAATAAAATGAAGCCCAACCCCACCTGAAACCAAGAAGCTCCCCAAACCCTAAGTTATTATACACAGTAATGAACTTTGAACTGATAAGCACCCTTTGTGAGTGAGATGTTGGATTTGTAATGGGAAGCTTATGTGTCCATGTCCGATATAGCTGTTGCAGTCTCTGCTCTCCCTATACTCATCTCACAGATATGCCCTAGAGTTAGAAAAGACATAGAGAAAGGCAACAGGATGACAAAACTTATAGAAAGGTTTCTACAAGAGGAGTAACAAAGCAAACTATGACTTTTTAGGCTGAAAAAGGCATGAGTGGGGAAAAAGTAAGTGCAAAAGGAGTGGAGAAGTTTCTATAACATCATGACCAGCATGGTGAGAGTGAATATTCTCCTGTGCATGATTTAAGAGTTTGGGGACTGATTGACAGGTGAAAGATTCAAAAACAAACAAAAAGAGAATCTTTCTACCTGAGAAAAAGATTACAGAATTTGTTGTGCCTCGATGTCATAGACAACAAAGTTTACATACACTTTTAAAAATGCATAAGTACATGAAAAGTAAAATATCCATGTAGAGGTTTTGCATATGAAGATACCATCTCTGACTTGCAAAATCCCTGAGCTGCAAGTCATTAAAAGCAAGCAGATGCATTCTGAGCTGTGTTCTTATATCTTTTCCCAAATATCTGCTACTAGTGGCTCTCTAACAATACCAAGTGGGGTTTTGTTCTACTGAGTTATTCTTTTACAGTTACTCTTATAAAAAAGTCTGATATTTTTCCTAATAAAATATAAATTGTAACCTCATATGGATCACATCCAATTTGACATATTGGCTGTAATTTAAATTACTATGCTTATAAACCCCCCTCTATTAAAGTGCTTACAATAATCTACAGTCTACAATATATTAGTCATACCTGCCCCTCACAACATAAGTACTTCATTAGTCAGTGTGTGATCTGTCCTTGGTCTGGTAGATTTTAAGGCTAGTATCTATGACACCAAAAGCATTATCTGCCATCTCTAATGTTGGATTTAATAGAAATTTCAAATATCTAGATATATAAAATATCAATAGATATATAAAATTGAATTTCTAGATAGAGAAAAACCGCACCCAGTTAATTCTGAGTGTTTATTTCACGGTTACAAGAGTGCATAAACACTACGTGTAACTGCGTTACCCAGATTTCATTAGGTGTCTCTTAAGCTGTAATCCTGCTACAGCTGCGACACACATGGACACACTTCTGTAGAAACCATCACAAATGGTGCTCCACAGAAAACTTGCTCTGAAATGTACACTGACACTTCCGCTGTTTACAACATGAAACCACCAGTATTCTTACTTCTTTATTTCCCAGCCATAAGCTTCAGAATAGCAGAAAGGTGAACTTTTAAAGCTGAGATTTATCATTTCAGAGTAGAAAACACACTTTTGTAAGTACTGCAGAAATCCTTAGGCTGTCCTGTCTTGCATGAGGCCAATCTACTGATACAGCTGCAGGATTTAGAAAAGGCCAAGAGGGCAACAGTTGAAGTTCTAAGAAATGGTACATTTTTTGCCCTGTTGCATTGCATTTGTTTGTATATCTGCACCAGGGTCAGCTTAAATGAAAGTGTCTATATAGAATGTTAATCTTTTTCAATGACATTTGATGTTTATCTTTGTGGTGTATGCTCTTCATTATTAACAGCCATCAGCTGCTGAACTGATATTGTCAGTTGTTGTCAGATGTGACACTGGGCTCTGATCCTGCAAATGTGCAAATGTATAACAAAGAAGTCTTGCTGGACACCACTGATGATTTTTTTGTGTGTGATTTTATGGTTCTTTCTAGCATGTCTCCAAAAGGGTTGAACTAACATTTACAGCCCATGAATGATCTAAGTAAGATATTTCCCTGCAACATTAACAAATGAAGCTGCACAGAAGCAGCAGAAACTCTGTGAACAGAAAAAATTCCAAACACTGTTAAACCAGAACCATATTGCAATCAAAGTCATATCCTAAATGAACAGCTGTAACAACTATTGCCATGTGCACTTGACCTCACTCAGTATCCATTTTATGAGGCAATGCTATAAACAGCCATCACACAAATTGTTCTTTCCACAGAGAACAAACAATCTAGAAGCTAAGCAACGAGGTACACAGGAATAAGATGATGAACAGGAGGGCAATTACTTAAGGCTATAACACAATGTTATTTAAGACTTCAAATCAGACGAGAGGATTTTATACACTAGCATGGACTGTTACTGCACATTCAACTTCTCTTCAGAGAAAATAGACTGTCTTAGTAACAGTCTACTTTGTCTTTATAGATGCATCATTTTTATTACAAATCTTGTTAATCTGACAACACACTGATCAACAGGAAAGATTTACACTCCTTAGCTGTCAAGAACTGTACCCTTATGACTCTTCCATCGTTGTTTCCAGTGAGAAACTGACTATAAAGTTTCTCCCTATTACGGAGCAATTCCTCAGATGTGAACTACATTCAGTAATGAGAAATAGTTAGTTACATAGCATCTTCTAAATGTGAGTGCTAGAACTAGTTAAATTGCTTATTGATTTCAGCTTCATCTTGCCTCCTGTGGACTCTGAACATGGACTAAAACAAACAACTGGATTCCATCAGCAGACCAAAGTTTCTTGGGAAAAGGTCTTACAAATGACATATACAGGAATAAAGAGCCTTTACAAAATAACAAATAAAAAGGAAAGTATTTTTATCTAAAGTTAAGTGCATGGAAATCCCAGTAAGAAAATTTGAGATGGAGACTGGCACTGCTAACTGCAATTAAACTTAAATCCCCTATTTATGAGCTTCTCTACCTCTTCTTTGTAACAGCCAAAGTACTTACTATTGAAATCTGATTTTCCTACTTAAAGCCAAACTCATTACCTTCCTTTGCATCCATTTGTTCCTGAGGAAATTCCTCCCTCCTTCCCTAAAGTATAATATACATGAAGCTGAAGATGAGAGCTAGAGTAGGGGAAGGCTTTCACAAGATGGAGGTTGCTGTGGTCCTTATACCCCCCTACAGAAGACTTCTGAGGAGGTTTCAACGGATAGGACTTACCTAGTGGCTGTGCTGAGGAGGACTCCCAGGCAGGACCAGTGATTGTACAACACATACAAAGTTTTACAGTCAACATGTGTGCAAGGAAACACATCTAAATCAGCATATGCTGGTGCAGTTTCACTGAAGACAGTGGTGAAAGTTACTACGATATGGAATAAAGAGCCAGGCAAAAGCAACAAATTGTAAGAGTTTTCTCAACCCACCATAACTTCTTTACTATCTTTTCTTCCTCGTTGAGGTATTTCTGTCTTTCTTGTTCCACCAGGTTGCGCTGTCGTTGCACAGGATCTTCCAGCCTCTTCACAGTTTCAATCATTTTGCCGCTGATTTCCATCTCTGCTTTCTTCACCATTGCCCTCAGCATCTCCTGGTTCTGCAGCTGTTGCACAAAAGAAATCAACTTCAATTTTTCCTGTTTGACTGACATCCCTGGCAACAGAATACATTGCAGATGCGGAAATAGTTTGGGATAAACACAACCCTGCTGTGTGAGAAAGAGTTTTTACCTCCTTATTTCCCTCTTAACTTTACTTATAAACATTATTCCATGGGGCAGTGTTGGAGGTGAGAAAAGCCTAAATCTAGTTAACTTCTAATGTATATGTCTAACTTGTAATGTATATATCTAACTTCAAGTTGCAAAGTGATGAATAAAAGATGCTGGGATCAGTACACCACCTTAAGTGCATAAATTCTGCAAGGTTTGTGGCCCCTTCAGTCTGCTCAGTCCAGCATGAATCAAGAATTAATCACAACCCATGAGAATGTCGGAAGCCTGACTTCCTCTCTGTGTGTACCTCGTAAGCCTATGCATCGCACTGCCCATACGTGCCTAGTGGATAATCCCACACATTAATGTCAAGGCTGGAATGCACTCCTGTTCTCAGAATAGAATATCTCAGTCTCTCAAGTGGCAGAGGAAGGACTGTGCCATCTGGTGTAATTTGGTACAGACATGCAGCTCATCTGCAACATATAAAACCTCCTGCACCCACCAGAAAAGCCCCTTCATAATATGGTAATTTTCCTGAGAACTGTAAAAGTCACACCTTCTTCCTTAACTTAGCCTTACATTAAGTACCTAAAGCATTGATTTTCTTACTGATACTAAGTTTGCAGAGCAAAACACAGCTAAGAAAGCAAACTAGATTGCATGCTTTTGTGGGTAGCACTAGAGAAGCTATGCCCCACACTCACACAAACCAAAATGTGGTAAGTCTAGTCACAGCTTTAGGATATAGGCAACACAACTCTGTTAGCCCAGCAGCCATCTCATACTGTAAGTTTTAAAAAAAACACCCCTGTCAACTGGGAGATGAAGTTCCAGTCTTAAAACTAGCAATTGAACTGTCAGCTGTCTTCTGAACATCCAGGCTTAACAGCCAAACCACATATAACAAGCAAACTAAAATCACTGCCTAACAGGGAGAATCACAAAAATGGGTTACCTACAAGACAGTATAATGTAAAGTGACTTCTTTCTAAGTCAATTTAAGAGAATTCATGGGATTCAGAGATAACAAAAAAAGAAAGAAAGAATAAAAAGTCTTTGCCCAGGTCACTCTTTCCAATCAGCGTGGGAATTGGAGGAACAAGCTCAACTCTCCCCTCCTAACTCTTCAATCCTCGTGTCTCCCAATTCTTCAGTCCTTGGATCTCCCAACTCTTCAGTCCTTGTGTCTGACTCTGCCTTCTCCAGTGACACAAGTGCAATGAGAGGGAGGGTGACACTACACACAAGTGTAGGAGTGGGGCTGAGCTGTGACAAGCAGGAGGTGTTAGCTCAAAACTCTGTTGAAGATAAGTGTTAGCTGTTAGGGAAAAAAAATAAGCTGGAAAACATTTGAAACAGCACAGATTTATAAACATTGTCAGCTGGATTCTTTTGAAGACAGTGCATATGTGTATTTTTCCCCACTATGGGATTAATGTTTGGATTTCATAAATAAAAACTTCTTACAGCAGGGCCAGCACAGCTGAGGCACGCATCTCTTTCACTGCGCCATATTTTCAGGAAGGAAATCATAAATGAATGAATGAATGAGTGAATGAGCATGTCAACACTTCAGTCATAAAGTTAATTCACAGCTTCTTAAAAAGTGGGGAAATTCGACACAGGGAAATGACTTCGGATATGTGAAACAACTGATCTGAAGTCAGTGAGAAGGTCAGTGAGAAGGAGCCAGTCTTAATTCTCAGACATCCAGAAAGTCTCTGTGTTCCTCAGCTAGTAATAGTGACTCCCAATAATACAAAAATTAAGTATATACAAGTGAGGTTAGGCAATTGCAGGTACAATTCTTTTCCCCCAGTTATGAAGGTATATAGGGGATCTGCATTTATTGTAGTGACATCTACAGCTAAGGTGCTTGTCACTTCCATTTATGCAGTGCTTGAACAGTATTAGAAAGTTTCAGTCATAAAAACTCGTCCATCTCTGATTACAAGGTTAGGGAATAAAAAATAGCTCTGCAATATTTCAAAAAGCTTATATGATGAGGACTCCCAAACCTCAATGTCTGGAGTGAGCTCTTGAAGTCTGGGAAATGACTCATCTTGGAATCAAAGAGATGTTTTTGCCATTTCTGTGAAAATTCATGCAACACTTGGCTAATTCTGGAAAACCTGGTTTTGTTCATGCTTGGGGAACAGGGACAAAAGAAGATGAGAAGGAAGAGGTACAGATGGTTACAGAGAGAGAAGAGAAGGAATCAGAGGAGTAATTGTGGGTTTAAGCAGGGCAGAGTCACCAGCCAAAGGACAACATAAGGCAGGGCAAACATAAGGCAGGAGCGGAGGGGAAGAGCTGGCTGAGGAACAGGAGGCAGTCTCTGGCCACTATAGGACATTAACCTCCACATTCTGGAATTGAACTTGATTCTTACCTTTCTTCTGCCAGCAGGTATCAGATCTCACACCCCATGGCAAAGTGCACACTGCATTTGTCCCTCAGACCACCTCTACCAGTTACTCTACCACCAGCAGCAGAAGTTTTATGGATCTGCCAAAGTTATTCTGGTTCCACAGAGTAGAACTTTTTGTACTGTAACTTTGCTTAAAAACAAGCCAAATAAACAATCTTAGAAACTCATACTTGAAAAGAAACTTTGTTGAAACAGTCTTCAAGTTCCAGTCAAGTGCCCAAAGGTAAGAAAAAGCAATGCAGGCTTTCCTGTTGCCACTAAATGGCAATTTCTTGCTAATTAGAGTTGACTTGTAACTGCAAGCAGCAATCAAACAGAAATAAATGTCACATGCTTATTTAGATTTCTAGCATCCTCCTTTACATTCATTACCCTTGGCTCTCATTCCCAACCTCACCAATCCTTCCAGATACCTACCCTGTCCCTCTTCTACCGCTTCAGCCATTATCTATTACTGCTCTCTCACAAGTACCCCAGCATTGCCTCTGGCACCTACTTCAAGAATAATTTGAACCAGTTTAGATGACTTTGATCTAGTTATTATCTGTAAGGCCTGAAACTGGGAAATCAAATATTAGTTCAGAGCCTTGCTTCTGGCACGGTTTAGTGGGAGGTGTCCCTGCTCATAGCAGGGGGGTTGGAACTAGATGACCTTAAGGTCCTTTCCAACCCTAACTATTTTATGATTCTATGATTCTCATTAGGAGACAAGTATGATCTGTCCAGTGGGAGCAGGAACTGTCCTGCTGGGAGAGGCTTCTGGGCCACTCACCTCCGCACACACAACAGCACATAGCCGCAAACAGAGACTGACTGCCTGCAGCTCAGCCTCTCTGTAGAATATGATTATCTAATTCCTAAATTTGCTACCATACACAGATTAAATGAAGTCTCACCAGTTCTATAATACAGCTCAAAACATATTTGAATTTCTAATTCAAAGTTACACTTGTGAGGCCAAGCATCATATACTATTCATGACAGTATTGTTATTATATTTTCCATCCTTTTCGCAGCACTCATTTCCCTGCAAATAATATATTAAGTGAAGAAAAGCATGCATGTACACACATTCCTAATGGTGAACCTTAATCATGTCTAACTGCTTTCCCTTAAAATGTGTTCAATGAAGGAAGGGAAAGAATAGACAAAAAAAGCATCCAGTGTACATATAAGCTAATTATCTATACCATAAACATGAGCTCTAAGCCTTGGTTCAAACCTGCTGCTAAGAGTTTGCATTACCTGGGATGCAGAATGAACAGCCCCACTGAACTCATCATGGACAAATGTCTTAACAACAGCAAATGCATCTGGGACACAGGTTGGGTTATAGCCTATCTCAAGCAATGAGAAAAACTCCATGGCACCATGAAACTACTCTTTCTTGAGTATCTCTGAAAATGAAAGCATTTAAGGAAGATGCTAGTGAAGTAGCAAGAAGCATATCTAACCTCTAGCAACAGTCACGATGCAAATGTCTTTATTTTAAGAATCCCTGATGAAAATAAATAAAACAGACTTAACCGTTTGGTTGCATCCAGTAGCATTCACATTCAACTGAATGTGAATCAATACATCTGGATCAATTGCTGCTGGGCATGGTTCAAAAGGGGGTTTTGCCAGAACAGACAAAGGCTACATGAATGAATGGCTGTTTTCCATCACACATTTCTCTGATTCTATTAAGCAAATGAGTAAGAACTTAAAGTGGTCACATGAAGTGAAAAATGAACCACAGAGAGTATTCAATACAGTTTTATGTCCTATTGTTGTTTCTTAGTTATCTTGCCAACTTTTTGCCTGTGCAACCATCTCTGAGTTCTTCAGAAGTGTTTCTTTTAGTCTGTCAATGCATGAAAAACTCACGCAAACAGGAACAAACTGACTGCCAACCCAGGAGAAACAGTGAAAGTGAAAAATATGAAGTAGTCACACATAGTGTGCAAACAACCCAGAAAAACAGAAAACTAATTTTCTCTTTTACCTCAAATTATTTTCCAAACACACGGCACAAAATCTGTTCATTAGAAGCGTGATATCTTGTCACTCTTCAGTTTAAAATACCAGCTGTTTCACTTACTGCACTACAGAGAGCTCTTTTCAAAATAACTCCACCATTTCAGGAAAGCCAGGACAAAAAACTCACTCTCAGGAATGCAATTTATATGTAATATATGAAGGTTTCCCTTGAGCTACAGGTTCTTCCATCCAGCTATCACAAATCTGCTCACTTCCTACTGGCACGATGCACCAAATTTGCTATAATTTCTGAAATAAGGGAAGCCAGCCAGAGTTAACACACTTGGGATAGGTCCTTTTTCCCTTCTCAATACTTCCTTGGCAGCATTGATTTATGTAGATGGCACAAGCTTTTTCACTCCTGTGTCCTATAATGCTATATCTGATCAAAAGCAAGGTTATCACCCCAGACAGGGCCTGGAGACAAGCTGCAGCTGAGGAAACACCACCTCCTTGGTGAGCAGGCCCTACAAGAACCATGTGCACTGCCTCCAGCCCAGCACTGCCATCTCCATCCCACCTTAGGAAGCCATATGCTAAGCACAGCTGGTGGCCAGGTGTCTGAGATACCTCTGCATTTGGCACATGGGGTTACAGAAGGACAGAGGGGTGGCAGTGGTTTGCAGCACAAATGCATAAGAATATGTACTCATACATAAAGTGACAGGGCAGAGATCCCAAACCAGAGTCTTGCAATTAGATGGGGACCATGATGGCCGGCACATAGGCAGCACTGCTGAGATCAGCTTTTGAAAGATGCATTTGCTATAGGAACATACTCATTATAAGCTGAAAATATAAACACATGGGTGTTGTATCACAGGCAGAGGTCACCTCACTGACACAACTGTTTGCTCTAAATGCCTTTAGCCAATTCTTCGTTACCAGAAAACAGTGTAGGACCTTGTTACAGCATCTTCAGTCTTGGCCACATTTTCTTTACCCTGATGTTTACCTCACCCCTCTGCTCCCTTGCCCTGTAAGTGCTTCATCGTTTGATTTCCTTTAGCTAAAGAAGTGACGGCAAAATGCGCTCTGAATTATGACAGGTATTATCATTATTCTGTTCAAAAATTAATCAGCAAATCAAAGGAGATTGACACAGTACCACTCCCATCTTCAAAACCACCTGGTTGTAATAGCAGTAGCTGCAGCCCTGCAGTACCAAACACATGATGTCACTTTCCAGGCAAGAAGTACTGGCAGAATATTGAAGTTTCCCCTGCTGTCCACTTTGTCTTACAAGAAATTGATTTACCTCCTTCTGCATCTTCTGAGCTATTCAGTTTCCAATTAAGCGAAGGGCTGAAGACCTGTACAGCTGCATATGCTTATATTCACAGTGTCTAACATGAACAGCATATTTCATACTTGCAGCATGATGGTACATTTCAGCAGAACATTTTGGTTAACTCACCACTGTTCTTGCTTCTTGCAGATTTTGAGAGGTTGATGTGTATTAGGAAGGTACTGGTAAAATCTGAATATAAGTAAGCGACAACCTTACTTACATTCAAATATGCAAAACCTTTGCAGTAACTTTTGAAATATCTTTTTTCCTTGCTGCTTAAGTTGGCTGTTCTTCTGGATTCTGTAAATACAGGACTCAAGCTCTGGTTTAAGGCACATCTACTGATCCTTAGCTACATTCTGGTTTCCTGACATCAAAGCTGTTTATTTGGGAACTTTAAAACTGTCTCACTAGTAAACAGTACGGAACAAGGACATGGCTCTTCCAACATGTTTACACAGCACATAACATAGCAGTGTCCAAACTGTAATCACAGACTTGGTATTATTGTAATATAAATACTGTTTAATGTCTAGAGTCATCAAGAAAAGCCAGAAAATAAGGGGTTTTATCAATATCTGAGCAGCAGTAGCTAAACTGAACTAATTCTCATACTTTAAGGACTAAGTAAGTGGTGTACGCTATAGCAGAATACACTTCTGTGTCTGTAATACTTGGGTCCTCTCTTTGCTTAGAATTCTGCTACTGAGAATCACTTGTACATATGGGGGAGAGGGGAGAGGGAGAGAGAATGAGGGAAGAAAAGGGCATTTGCTGACAATTACCCAGATAGGTATACCTGTAGCTGCTTCATCTGATGCAGCTGTAGCCGCAGATCTGACACGTTGCGTTTCATCCCATGCAGGCTGACTTGCATTGATGGGGTTCCAGCAGGGTGATGGATTACAGCAGACTCCACAGTTGCCAATGCGTTCTTCCCACCAGGTACATTAGCAGCACCTACAATAAGTAGTAGCACAGGCTGAGCTCACCAGCAGAGAAGGTGCAAACATGATCTGTCCTCTGCCTATCGAACACACACGTATTTCACGCAGATGGGCAAAAGAAGTAAATTATAGCTGCCAATGACCAGTATTACTGGCAGGGGATGGGCATCTCCTTATCAGTTATAATTTGAGGGAAGACTCTAAAACATCACAGTGATTCTGCACTGGAGCCTCAGCTGTACCTGAGAACTGCATTACTACAGGACCACTTCCTACCACATGTAGTGGAGATGGGATAATAAACTGTAATTGCAGATTACAGCAAACATCAGCAAATCAAACTGGTGCTGAAAGTAGCTTCAAGGTTGCCCTCTCAGGAGGCATCCAGGACTGAGTTGATACACATTCCCAGGAGTCCTCAAGTGTGTATTTGTTGATTAAGTATCATTGGAGAGAGATTTCAGACAAATTTCCAAGTGTTGGGAAAAGTTTTCTACAGGGAATCTTGCTTAGCTGCTTGAATTACAATCGGGCTACTTCTATCAGGTGTCTCCAACTGCTACTTTGTATAACCAGAAGAGAAATGAAACAATGGTGTGGCAAAGAACTGCTCTCCAGCTGTGTTGCCTCCACCTATTCCCTTTAGTCTGCCTTTTATTCAGGACTGTGTTTACAAAGGAATACAGCATAACACAAGGAAGTGAGCTCAGCCATACTCTGAGAGTAAGTATCAGTATGCTCACAAGACTTTCTTCATTAAATAATTCTGTTTCTCTACACAGCATCAATGTCAAGCTTGTTCTTTTCAGGCTCAAGTAACTGGGAAGAAGCCTTATTTACAGAGTACAAGCAAATTCCAGCTCATCAGCTGATAGTCATGCTACAGCTTCTTCTAGCAATTTGCACTTACATGCCTATATGTGTCCCTTCTCCTTCCTACCACCAACAGGGAAAATGACAGACTGTTGGTAGGATGCGCTTAATTTTCTAAGTCCAGAACTATGTTGATCACAGTACCAGATCCACACTGTTCCTTGGGCTCAGACAGCTGCTACTCCATGAACTACTGCATTATCAGCCCCTCATTGCAAGAAAGACCCTGACGTGCTGGAGCATGTCCAAAGAAGAGCAACAAAGCCAATGAAGGGCCTGGAGCACAAGTCTTATGAGAAGTGGCTGAGGGAAGTGGGGTTGTGTCGCAATGAGGGACGGGGACGCAGTTTGATGCAAACAAAATGTCCGTTTATTCTCTCAAATCTTACACTTACATACTTTTCTCTTATCGGGAAGGCTATGTGTCCATTTCTAATTGGAAGCAGTGCCAAGTGTCAGGCGCTGATTGGATACAGAAAACTTCCCATAAGGCAATCCCAAACCATTGTCATTTCCTTATCCTCTGCCACGTATGTAG